>CAODLS012736012.1:0-11569 GCA_948243855.1 Flueggea neowawraea
AGGAGTATTGGTTTCATCCACACCACCTAATAATGATTTAGATGACTCATTTGTGAAATCATTTCGAGTTTTATATTCAAAAAATTGAACATCTCTAAATTCCACAATCACATTAGACTCCAAGTCTAACAACCTATAGGCTTTAGAATTTTCAGCATATCTTACAAATACACTTTTCATAGCTTGTGGTCCTAACTTTGTTCTTTTAGGATCTGAAACTCTATAAAAAGTTAAACAACCCTAAACCCGAATATAACTTAAATTTGGTTTTCTTCCATTCCATAATTCGTAAGGAGAAATTTTTGTAATCTTTGAGGGTATTCTATTTTGCACATGGCAAGCACTAAGAAATGCTTCTCCCCAAAGATTGAAGGGAAGCTTATAACTTAGAAACATTAAATTCACCATATCCACAAGAGTTCTATTATTTCTCTCGGCCAATCCATTTTGTTGAGGAGTATAAGGTGAAGTTCTTTGATGTATTATTTCATGTTCTTCACAAAAGAAAGTAAATATAGAGGGAAAATATTCTCCACCTCTATCACTTCTAAGTATTTTTATTTCTCCTACTAGAATCTGCAAAATCATAGCTATGGAATTCCGCCAAGTAAATGATTTTTATTTACTTATTTCCCCACTAGAATCTGCAAAATAGGGAATTCCGTAATGCACTTTCAAGATCACTCAATGCCCAAGTGAAAATATTTACAGACATTTCACTTCTGTTGAGAACTTCTTCATTTAAAGAAGACGAAAAAATACATTGAAAACCTTTTGTAAACCATTTGGAAATGAAAAAACACACCTTTTGGGCATAACCGAAAAAAAAAACTTCGAAAAATAGGGACAAACCAAATAGCTGCAAAATTTAAATTCGGTTAGGCCTTAAACTATTTGTTGGCATTGATGCCTAATATGCCAATCTTTGACTTTAAATAAATCATTTAAAGTCCAACCTATTATTCCACTTCAACCCAATTTATGAAATTGGTTGGATGTCACCATATAAATCAACAAATACACTTGTTTCTTTCCAATGTGGGACAAACTCACACAAACTACACTTACAAGTTCTGAGATCTATGTATCTCTGCAAACTTCCAATGTTTGTTAACCATAACTATGCAAATGTTGCCAACTAGAATTATAAAGGATGTAGTTATTGTAAAGAAGATATACATGCACATGAAACAAAAGATGAGCAAGGTTTATTTGGATGAAACTGGGCATTGCATTATGATAGATCTGAATAGTTGATAAGTGTCATGATTAATGTGTATTATGAAGCATATTGTTGGAACAATTGGTTTTAAGGGTCAAAGACTTGAGATTCCAAGCAATTTAAATTCATTGGTGGCTGCAATATTGATCGACTCACGTGTCGCATAATAAATGGAGAATCATTATATTTTTGTGAATTCTCAATTTTTTGAATTATGTATCTTCACATTCACATGGACTGATCTTTTAGAAACATAAGTTGAGGCACTCATAAAATGCACTTCTTTTATGTGTTGCTTTATCATTCTAACAGTTTGCATGCTTTTCTCCAATTAGTGATCTCGCATAGCATCCTTCATTCCATTATGCTGTGGTTTTCTGTCGCCCGTTTTTTGTGTCAAATATGCACCGTTTCCATTCATTTTTTGTCACCGAATCATTAGTACGCACCATTTGCAATTTTAAACCACACTTAAAAAGAATGGCCATTGTTTACAAACAAATAAAGACACCAGGGTAAATCGGTATTGAGTCTCAAGGGTTAAAAGAAGAACCAGATTGGAAATCCTGATCTGCAATAAAAATGTGAAGTCTTGCAACTTCGCCAAAAATGTTGTATACAAATAGGTGTTTGAAAACTTAACATGAGCTCTTACTTATCAACCGCTCGTAATTCATAGAAAACGTGATATTTTAACAACTGAATGACGTAGCATTGAATAATGAATTACGAGTAGTTATAGTCACCTTCATTTTCTTGGTTACATTGAGCAAACACTGCATTAATTTAAATCAAGCAAAAATTTGCATAATCAACTTAATAATTAGATGGATTCAAACGATCTTCAAAAAAGTTATTGAAAGATTAATGATGTGTTCTTCAATAATGAATGTATTTTTCAACTCCATGCAATAACGCTTATATAAAACTATTGAAACATTTATAAAGAATATTTATTTTGTCCATTTTTCAACAAAATACAAAGAAATACACATGCAGCCAAGACATCGCCTAGGCCTCCAACTAGTTACACAAGTAACACTTTAAGTTTGAAAATTGTAAATATGACCAACCTTTCCTTTTTTTTGCACGTATAGTCCACCCAGATTTTTATATTTAGGGCACCTAGGAGAACTAAAAATGTTAATTGCACAAATACCGGGTCACACAAGTATCCATTTGAATATCAATTAAACACTATAATAATATTTTATAAAAATGAGATAGAAAATTGAAAATCAAATAGATCTCGATTAAAAAACAATTGAAAACAAAGAGATTTATACAAAATATGTATTAAAAAAGAGAAAGGCAAATGTGAAATTATTCGATTGGTATTGAATCAATTTTCAAATAGTATTCCATTGGTATTCGAAAACTTTTTTAGAATAAATATTTAATTGGGATTCGAATAGTCTTCAAACAGTATTTGGTTGGTATTCAAAGAATTTTTGAAAAAGTATTCAATTGATATTCAAATGGTATTCAACTAGTATTAAATTAATTTTCAATTAATTTTCAAATGGTACTGCCCCCAAGGGTTCAATCTGGCAGTAATCAACTAATATTTACAATTAGACATTCTAGTTTCAATTCTTAGAGAGGTAAGATAAAATAAAATCTGACTTTAGTCCACTCCCCTAGCTTTTAGAGAAAAAAATATCAAATAGTGTTCAACAAGCATTTGGTTGGCATTTAACTAGTTTTGAATTAATATTCAATAAGTTCAAATGGTATTCAATAAGTATTCAAAAAGTATTTAATTTGTGTCATCTAATTTTCAATAGTATTCAATAGGTATTCAACAAGTAATTTAAAATGTGTTTAACAAATTTACAAATAAGTTTTAAAAAAATTAACAAGTTTTCAAAAAGTATTCAATTGGTTTTAAATTTATTAAAGGGATTAATAGAAAAAAACAAGAAAAGTTCATGGGTTAATAATGAGTTGGGCAAGTTTTAGGGTCTATTCTATAATTTTACAAAATATTAGGGATTGAAAATAAAATTTAACAGAGGTCAAAGTCGTGTCATCGTGTTGTGCAGTTGATGCTTTGAAACCCTAGCCGATAGAGCTGCAACTCCACCAATGACAAACAAAATGCTAAGAATTGGATACGTAAAACATTACTGTAATATCTCGCTTTTTCTGACAAGGTTTCTATGGATCTCTAATTTGATCTTGAGTTTTGGAGTGATAATTTGTTGTTTTAGCATTTCAAGGAGTGTTACTCGAGTAAGTGAATTAGATAACTCGAGTTATATGGGGTTGGATTACTCAAGTTAGCATAGGATGTAACTCGATTTATCTAGGGCATGATTAACTCGAGTAAACTAATGGATAATTCGAGTAAACTATGAACCCAGAACGATCTGGGGAAAAGCTAACTCGAGTAAGCAAATGTGTAACTTGAGTTAGAACACGTTCAGGCAGAAATTCTATAAATACCCCTACCCGACTCTTTTGACTTTCACTCAACTCTCTCACTCTAAAACACTCCAATCCGTCCAGATTTCGTTCTTGTTTCTTTTCCTTGGTTCTACATCATCTTTGAGGTAAGATTAAGCTTCCAAACCTTGCATTTCTTCATTTTTGCAAGACTGCTCATGTTAGGGTTTGATTTAAATGCTCGTAGGTTTGAATGAGTGTTGCTTCTGTTGAAATGGTTGTTTGGAGTTGTTAGATTGTGCCATTGAGAGTATAAAAATGCCTAGAGATCGCTCTAAATCATAAGAATTGAGGATGATCATAAATGGGTATAGATCAATTCGGTTTTGGGTGATTTCGAGTTATTGTGATGAATTGGACCTTAGATTCGTGTTCAGGAGGTGGATTAGAGTCATTGTGGGAGGTTGGTTGCAATTTTTATCAGTAAAATCAAGATTTGCCGAGTTTTGAAAATTTTGGAAAGGTGACTTACTCGAGTAAGTCATTTGGCCAACTCGAGTAAGCCAGAGCATGTATAACTCGAGTTAGCCTTCCCTCTAACTCGAGTAATCCAGGGTCTAGATAACTCGAGTAAGGCTTCCCTATTACTCTAGTAAGTCATGGTTCTGAGGGACTAAAGATGTAATTTTTGGTATTTCGCAATTTTGGAGAGTTAGAGGACTAATTTAGAGATTTTGACTTCTTAGAGGATTTATTGATAATTTTTTAGGACTTTGAGGATTAAATTATAATTTTATGAGGTCTTAAGGATTAAAGTGTAATTTTACAAAATTTTAGGGACTATATCATAATTTTACATTGATTTTGATTTTTTGGTCAAGAGTGTTAGGTCTTCGACCGAAATGGGATTTTGCGCAATGTTGGAGCCTCTGAGTTTGCATTTGCATGTACATGCATTTTGGTTTAGGCAAAGTACCATCATCACGTATTGCCTTGTTTTTGATAAAGTATGTTTCTGATATATTTGTTTCAGCTTCTTGTTCGTGCTAGCGAGATTAGCTGCCAGATAGTGGTACTTGACTGCTATAGCTTGCACGTCCCGGTGAGTGGGTGACAGTTTCAGACACATATGTTATGTCTCGAAACTGTATATGTTTTTGTTGTACTTGACTTATATACCTTGAATTTGGTCTAATCTAAAGATTGACCTAATTAATAAACTGGTTATGTGATTTAATAATTAGTGCTTTGTTTTTGAAAATTCGATATATTATATATTATATATCATATCTATGTTTTCGTTTCTGATATGCATGCTTGTACTTTGATACTGTACTAGTATGATTTTGTTTTTTGTTGTGGGACGTCTATGTTACTGGGTACATAGTCGTTCGTATACCGATACATTGATGAAGCCCTAGCTACCAGGGGGTGTTGGTAGCCATGTTGTCGTGTACTGACACATGATTTAATTTTGGGATTAGTGGCATAGACCATGTATATCATACACTGGGGTTGTGGCGGAGACCACACTTGTTATATCTTTGTTTTTGGTCACATATCACCAGTATACTTTGACTCTGTTTTTGATATATTAAATATTACTACAAATGTTTTTGTGCGTGCTGTTTGCTCTGTCTGCGAACATTTTCGAAACGTTTTTGGAAACCTTACTATACGTGTAGCATGTATATGTATATATTCGTTGCTATATTTGCATGTGATATTTTTGAACTATTTTCAAACCAGTGTTTGTGAGGCATATATGAGGCATTCTGGAGTGTTATTTCTTACTAGGTTCTTACCCCATTTCTCTTTCCTTGTTTATTTTTGTCTCTGCTTATAGGTTGACTTTTGGATCGGCAACCGTTCGGCATCTTGCTCAGTGAGGCGTTTATATTTTGGTTAATGATGCCCTTTTGGCTGGACCTCTTTTTTTGTTTTAGAGCTCCACACATAGATGTTGTTGGGTTACTGGGATTTCCATTTTGTCTTTTGATCACTCTGATTTTGATCACTCTGATTTTATTACATTTCTCTTTGTATTTGATTTCACTCATGTTATATTTTGCTAAATTTATTTATATTTTTGATATATTTTCACATATGTGTTTTGATATCAAACGTTTTATAAAAATGTCTTTAGCAATCATGGGTAGTGTTTTTTATTCTCTGATGCTTATGTGAGATGGGCCGGACTCCCATAGATGGTCTGTCTTGCACATCGATCATGATCCGGAAACGGGTCGTGACAATTACCAAACATGCACTTATTACCATCCATTTGATAACCATATCAACAATATAAAGCACAAATATAAAGCGCAAAGCCAACTAAACCCTTCCCTACACTTAAGATGAACATTGTCTCAAATGTTTGAAATGTAAGTCATCAATGAACAATCAACAAGAAAAGGCAACAAGACGTTGGGGAGAATTTCAAGCAATGATAACAATGATAGAATTTAAAAAGAAAAGCGTTAGAAGGCTTCTTTATATGGTGAGCCCTTACTCCAAGGTAATTTGGTGTTGGTCAAGCACTTGATTTTCTTTATTCAAATACTTTACAGAAAAATAAAATGCATGAAGGCCTAAAAACTAGAATACAAAGGAAAAATAAAATTGCATGAAATCCTAAACCAAATACAAATGCACAAGTGAAACACGTCTCATCCTGCCAAAGAGGGTCCATCACCTCTTTTATGTGCTTCATCATCGTCTTGGAAATTTCTATAGAATTATTATCCGCATGGTAGGGGTGGGATCTCAACTTTCGATGGGCTAATGAGACAATGTCTGGCATTAAAGAGACAGTCAACCATGATATATTGCATCCACTTCATTGGATGAGCCATTTGACGCATGAGTTTTCCTTGAATGTATTGTTCTTTTCTTATGATATGGAAGCGAGCTTGACAAAAGCCCTTGTGAAGTTGAAATCCTTTTGTCCTTAACCAATCCTTGCCATTGCAATCTCAGGGTTCCATGGTTCCCTCCTAATAGCTCCGACTATAAATTCAGTAGCTTATTGGGAATTTGGTCTTGATGGCACTGAAAGGTATGGCCCCACATTAATGCCCATTTGAGTTGGCACATTGGCGGCTTGAGCACTTGACCTCGCTTTATTATCATCATCCTTTTGACGTCTAGATCCCCTAACTCATAATCATTTGTGCTCCTCTTGCTCAACATGCCATATTTTTATAGAGAGAGGGTCTAAGGTTCCACACTTGGTGAGTCCATTCAATCTAATATTAAAATACCTTGCAAGTTGGGTGCCATACAAACCACCACAAAGATTCTCCACAGTCTTAGAACCCATGTTCACCAAATGTTTTCCAAAAGCCCTTCTAAAGCGCCTTCTAAGGCGGCAATTCTCCCCTTTAACCATTCAATAGAAGCAAATAAAGTCTAAGGCGCTTACGGCATGATTACTTTCCCCTGTTCCATTTATGGACTTGGTCAACAACTTATGAACTATTCGCAATGAGATGCCCACTTTTGATATTTTAGATTTGTTAGGTTCAAAATTTGTTCCTTCAAGTTCTTTCCCAAATGCTTAATGGTCAATCTTAGAATGAGGGTCAAGCATAAAAGACAAAATTTATATTAGCAAACAATATTTCCTTTGTCAAACCAAACAATATTTTAGCAACATGGAATTGCTACTTTCTCTCCTCCCATTTTTCAAAAACAAACATACGTTAGGTTTTTAACATGGTATATTTTATAATTTCCTCTTATTGTATTGTGGACTTATATGTATACAATAGAAATTAGACTTAATTATGTAGGTTTCCGTAATTAAAGTATGGAATTTTACAAATAGGACCACATATCTTTAATTTTTTTTTAAATAGAAACATGCTCAATTTTTTTTTTGCAAATACCACATTTTTAAAACTAAATCTCAAAAATGCCAGATAAAACCTAATTTGTCTCATTCATTTTCTCAATTTTTCTCTCTCCTCATTTTTCTCTCAATTTCCTCCTCCATTTAAAACTAGTTCCCTCTTCTTTTCCTCTCTCCTCACCCCTCTCCTCTCTCGGATGTTCTCTTCTCTCTCTCTCCTCTCCTTCGATCTCTGCTGCCTCAGTTTGTTTCTCCTTCTCAGTTTGTCTCCCTATCTTGTGGACGACTCTCTTCTCTCTCTCCTCTCTTTCGATCTCTGCCGCCATTCTCTCTCTATGCTTCGCAAATCTTAAAAAAATCCTAGGTCGTGGATCCTCTTCTCTTTCTTCACTATATTGGTTTTTCTGCCATGTTCCTTGCTTCTCTCTCTTCTCTATCTTGCTCGTCCATCTTCGGTCTCTCTCTTCTCTTTACTCTCCTTACTCTTTCTTCGGTGTTCCTCTCTCTTTCTCTCTCTCTCTTGTGCTCTCCTCTTTTCTCTCTCTGTCCTCTTCTCTCATCTGCTCTCCTTCTCGTAAAGACAAGCAGAGCGTGAAGGGTGCAAAGATCAGATGATACAGTAGCGAAAATGTAACCAGTGGTGACGAACGATGACAAGGAATGACAACGACATCTAGAGAGATCTTTTTAATGAAAACAATGGCGTAGTGGTTGGCAGCGACGATTTGTGTGTTGTGGAACTGTTGATGGCGACTAGGGTTTGAAGATTGGAGATTGGGTGGCAGTGACTAGGGTTTTTTTATTTTAAGTCCTTAGTTTTCGTGAAAATTGTAAAGTAGTCATTTAGTTTGCAAAAAAAAATAGAACTTTGTACACCTTTAAACAACTTTGTACACTTAAATTTTATGTTGTGTATACTTTTAAATATCTAAATTTTAAATTGTGTACACTTTTATACACGTGCTCTTATGTACACAAATTAAAAACCATTAAATAAATTAAAATTTATAATTATCGTGTAAATCAATGAAAAATTGTGTATGCTTATACACATCAATAGATCAGCTTAGATTAAGGTAGAGTTGGATTGCCGCCTAGTAGTACAAATGATCAAGCGGGAGATGCCCACTCCAACTCATTATAAACCACTGGTTCTGGCTATCCAAAAGCTATTAGAACGGGAGTGGCAGGTTTTGATCGAACATGTGTTCCAAGAAGGGAATTCAGCAGCAGATTGGATGTGTAAATAAGCTTATAGTCTCTGAAGAGGAACACATATAATTAATGAAATCCCCTCGGCGTTGATTCAGATCTTGCAGAATGATGTAGGGAATCTATGCAGAGACATAAGGAAGATGGGTAAACACCAATCTAGGAAATGCTACAGTAAGCTAGACCTGAAAAAGTATTATTTTCTCAAAAAAATAAAATAAAAATAGAAAATAAAATAAAATCACAGTTGAATGTGTTGGAAGATTCGATTGACGTGAGAGTAAATGGAGGAAAAATGTGAAAGGGCGGAGATGTCGAGGGGTTTCTGAAACGGGGAAATTTACAGCGAAGGGGAAGCAAACTGCAATCAAGGTAGAGATGGAAGAGAAGGGGAAGGAAAAAGAAGAGGTGGAGGTGAGGGAACTCAGAGCGCGAGAGTTATACCCAACAAATATACTACACTCAGTGGTAGCTTTGGGGATTTGGTTGTGTTCCTTCCATCTCAACGTGGCATTGGTCTTCGTCTCTCTTTTCATCCTCCCCTTTTCTAAATCCCTCTTGTGGGTTTTTCTCTTGTTCTTTTTTCTTTTTTTAATTTTTTTTTGGCCTATTCCACTATTTTTTTGTATCTAAAGAGTGAGTTGGATGGGATTTTTCAGAGTATTCGGACTGCTGCTGTTGTTGATGCTGATTCCAATCAACGAGCATTCCAAACGGGGCCGCCGCTTGTGCAGGTAACTACTGATTCTCTCTGCTATCTCTTTCTGCGTTGTTTTCTTAGTATTCCATCCAATCCATCCAGGTATATATGTCGCCGTGCTTGCAGTTACTTTCCCATCACTCTCCATGTCGGGGACATAGATGCCTTCCGTTTCGACCATGCTTATGGTTCGTTTTTTACTTTCCTTTTCTTAGCTTTCTTTAAGTAATTAATATGAATGAGTTCTGCTGGTGGTTATCATGGAAGAAGAACAATATCAATAATTTCAGAGAACGTCCATAAATTGGTTTCTTTTCGTGTTCTTCATCTATTTCATGGTGAAAAACCTTGACATCTTTAGCGTGGTGGATCATTAAATTCAACTGATGAGTTATTTGGTTTAAGCAGTGGCTTATATCGTCTTTCTATGGTTCATCCTCTAGTGCTTGTTTTGTGCTTATCCTAACACTCTGTTTGGGAGGGGTGTTTTGGTTGGAATGGAAAGGTTATGGGAGGTTTAAAAAAATATAAATGTTTGGTCTTCTTTGCCTCTTATTTCAATGACTTGCTTTATGTTTTGCTCAGTCTTGGGTTATGAGCCGCATTCAGTTTTTCCTATCGGAGTCGTTGCACTTGCAGACCACGTAGGTTTCCTGCCTCTCCAGAAAATAAAAGTCCTTGCAAGTAGTGCTGTAAGACTTTCTACCTTAACTTCTTACTACCTAGTGCATATACGAAAGCCATCTTTCTTTCTCTATCTTGCTTACAAGAGATACATGATGATCAGGTGTTCTGCACACCATTTCTGAGACATGTATGGACATGGTGTGGTCTTACACCTGCAACCAAGAAAAATTTTACTTGTTGGCAGCTGGCTACAGTTGCATTGTGGTGCCTGGTGGTGTGCAAGGGACAGTCCACATGGAGCATGGTGAAGAGGTCTTTCTTTCTAAACCGTCATATAATATCAACATGCACACTTTTCTTTGCTTGTTTTTCCTTTCCTCATGCTTTGCAACTTTCAGACTGCAAAATATTCCGTTTCTCCTTACCTCAGGTTCATGCCAGTAATATATGTAGGATGATAGAATAAGAGTAACTATATTGGTTAGCTTTGTCTCTCTCCCATTTTTCCCTTTTTAGTTAGTGGCACACATTACATACACGGTATACATTCACAGGGGCTCATAATGGACCAATGTCATTATCTGATATGTTGGGTTAGGGTCTTTGGTTATTTATGCAATGCAATTATTGATATTCAGATTGCCTTCCTGAAGACAAGAAGGGGGTTCGTACGAATAGCCATGGAGATGGGCAAACCTTTGGTTCCGGTTTTCTGCTTTGGACAAGTAGTTGTTTTTCTCTTCTACCTTCTTTCTTTTTGATATTTTTGCATGTCACACGGTCTTGGCTTCACTTCATGTAATTTTGGGCCTGCATGGGTGGTTAGGTTTACACTGGCCATCAATCTACAATGCAAATTGTTCGTAAGAGTAGATTGAATGCAAAATGAAGGGGGAAGAAATTTGCCATCTAGATGATTGATAAAAAAAGAAAAGATAACTGAATTCTTGCACTTGACTGTTATTATTTAGAAAATAGTCATTGAGTTGAATGATGCATTGCCCAAAACCAGGTACCTCAGTACTTTTACCAATGAAAAAATCTATTTTCCGTACTGACCTCACTATTGAAAATAAAAACCTCCCTTAAAATATTTTAATCAATAACATTACAACCCAACACATTTACATTTTCAAAATCCTTGAATAAACTTGCTTGAGCTTATTTGATCCTCCTGGTTTTTATTTCTTGCCACCAGTCCCGTGTTTACAGGTGGTGGAAACCTGGTGGAAAGTTATTTATGAAAGTTGCAAGAGCCGTTAAGTTCACCCCAATAATATTCTGGGGAATGTTCGGGTAAGTATCAACTTCACAAAGTGCAGGCCTCTGTAGATAGTTTTCCGAGGAAATTTCATCATTTTGGCCTTTCTAACCGAAATGGTATTATTTTATTCTTTTCATTGATGTTCTTTGAAGATGTAAATGCATGTTGTTTTGATTTAAAAGTGAATATTGAGTTAGGGGAGGGAGGGTCAGTTAATTCCTATATAATTTGATGGGTGATATGATTTCTCTTCATTATTCATACAGTTGGGTATTTGCTTCTAGAATTTTTGTTTATGATGGT
>CAODLS012736209.1:0-12114 GCA_948243855.1 Flueggea neowawraea
TTAGTCTCCGAGACTTGACAATTCATGAAACTGTTCCCGAAGTACCTTGAGATTACTAACTTGTAATTCATAAGTCAGAATTCTCAAATTCGACCCCGAACTCTAGAAAATCGCGAATTTATCGCAGACTCGTTAAAATTACAAGTCAGTTCCTATGATCCCAAAAATCATATTTATCCTTAAGGTCTCTAAAATTCACAATTCTAACTACGGCAGAAAATATTTGCAAAAATGGCCTAACTCTGTCGCGTCGGAAAAAGCTACCCGATAAAATCATACGCGCATTCCCACTCAAATTCGTCCCCTGAACACGAATTTGAACTCAAATTTCACAAACACTCAAATTGTGGTGTATTTTGATGATATTATGATATATAATGTTAATTCTAAAGAGCACTCACAACATGTGAGGACGTTTTTAGTGTGTTGTGCATGGACAAATTTTATGTTGCAATGAAGAAGTGTGCGTTCTTGGCCCTAAAGGTGTTGTTTTTTGGGATATGTGGTTACATGAATTGGTTTGGAGGTTGACGAAGCCAAAATGCAAACTATGAGGGAATAGCCTAGACCGACGACTTTAACTGAAGTGAGGAGTTTTCCTGGCTTGGCTTCATTTTACAGGTGCTTTATTGCTAATTACAGCAGCATCATGGATCTTATTACATAATGTATGAAGAGTGATCGATTTGAGTGGACTGATGATGCAAAGTCGGCTTTTTAGTTAATTAAAGAGCGGCTCACAATGGGGCCAATTTTCGTGTTTTCTGATTTTTCACAGCCTTTTGAGTTACACACAAATGCCTCTAAAATTGGTATTGGCATAGTGCTTAGTCAAAAAAGCAAGCCTATGGCATTTTTCAGTCACAAATTGGCTGGGGTAAAACTTAACTACAACACCTATGATGTTCAGTTTTACGCAATAGTGCAGGTAGTGAGCTATTTGTGACATTACTTGTTCCACAAAGACTTAATTCTATATAGAAATCATGATGCTTTGAGACACTTATATCAGCAAGACAAAGTGTTGCCCCGCCATGCGACAATTATTTAGAGCAATTTACTTTTGTAGTTAAGCATAAGCCTTGGGTTACTAATCGAGTAGCCGATGCTTTGAGAGCAACTTGTTGGTTACTATGCTAGTAGAGGTACCTGGTTCTGAATCTTTTCGTGGCTTGCTTGCTGCTAGCCCTTATTTTTCTGTGTAACCCCCTTATATTGTCCTTGTGATTTAATAAGTAACTATATAATTATAGAAAACCATATACCAATATGGAAAACTAACAAGAAGACATACATATATTTTGTAAGCATAACTATACACATCAATACAAGTCATATAAACAAGCCATTCTCAAAGTTTAGTGTACATAACTAAAAGTCAACTATCTATATATGCAAATGCTGAGGAAGAGGGAGTTTAAAGCACCAGCCGGCCGACCTGTGACTCATGCTGCAATCTATAGACTTTTAACTCCAACTCTATCAAAAAGATCTACTAGCTATAGTCACCTGAAAAAAATTGTTGCACTTTATATGAGTCGCAACTCAATGAGCATAAACCGTCATGATCAAATTCAGGCAAACACAAGCATATAACAAATAATTGATTAACTATGTCATATAAATATATGCATATGCTGCCGTATTCCATTTTATTGTGTTATGACCAAACAAGCCAAGTATCATCCTGGGATTTTCTGTATGCCACTGTGTAATTGGCTAGCCAGCACCGCATGAAAATTGACCCGAAGATCTCCTGTATGAATATGATCCGAAGGTCTCCTGTGTGAATATGACCCGAAGGTCTCCTGTGTGATAATTTGTGAATACTAGAGCATGATGGTCACAACGCATTTATTAAGCCCAGTATGAATGCAACAATATGTGAAACATTTGATAATCAATATCCATGTGAAAGCATTCCATTACATATGTACAAGGATCATTCTCAACATAAACATGTAGCAAACCATATTCTCAACATATAACATATATTATGTAAATTCAAGTAATCATTAATTTGTCCAAGTAATCATATCAAGAGCAAATCATATAACACATAATTGAATCCAAACTCAAATTTATACTCACAAATCATATAACACACATTTGAATTTAATCTCAAGTTTATACTCACATGTGTCTCCAATGCTTGATAACACATATAACTTTTAAATTTCCAATCTACGATTGTTCGGGTTCTCTGGATCTACACAATATTAAAATTATGTATATCAATATCAAATACGTTTTTCTATAATATTATATACGAGTCCCTTAATTACAAATTCTTATTCAATTTAGTTTATATGTCCTAGAGAATGACGGAAACTTTTATTTTACTTAATCTATGATTTAATTACATTTTTAATTTATAAAGATCTATTATCATTCTCTTTCCTTTGTTATACTATATCACATTTCAGTTCGGTCCCTATTGTTGAAAACGTAACAAAACAGTCCCTATAGTAGTCTTCTTAGTATAATCTCAACTGGACAGTCAGTGTTTGATTTAACTTATCTGGAGTTACATGTTTCTTATTAACTTTAAATAAATTTTATTTGAAACTAGACATTCTAATTTTTTTTTACATATAAATTAGGATTCCTAGTTCAATGAGTAAAATTTATGGTGAATTTATGAATTTAGACCATCTCTGTTCTGCTTTTATTTCATGGCAGACTGAGCATTACTTAGTATTTCAACCATAGTTCATTCATTTAAGCTTCAAATTGACCAATGTAAATTGGGTCATAAACTATACAAACATATATTTCTAACCACATTAACCTTGTTTCCTAATTATGTTTACATAATATTTGATAATTTTTCAAAGTCAGGTTGAGGGATGTAACAGGGCATCCAGACCTTTACTTAGTTTTTTGATCATTGTTTCTCCTAATCAACTCCAAATCAAAAAAGGTTTATTGATTTATAAACTAGACTCACTTAAACCTGTTTCCAGAAAATACCAAAGCCTAATTCAAAATACATCAATCTCAATAAATTTTTCATCTGAACCTATAATCAAGCCATATTATGCAAAACTATATACATGACCAGTCTGAGATAAATAAGTATAACTGCATATATACATAAAATTAACCTATTCCCTTTAACAAAAATATATAAAACATATATATCTACAACTTTAATGTTTTGAATATTCATAAATTTTGTCTCTAGTGTTTCAAAAATTAGCTTCCAAACAGACTGTTCTTACAGAATCTGTATTTACGGCAGTTCATTCTCTTCAACCATATATACAAAACGGAACAACATTAAACTAAACTGTTTTACAGGAATCTATATGACACATAAATATACAAGTTTCATTCTTTGAGTTTCTTAAAATTCTGTCTCTAACAAGTTCGAAAATATAAATCAAACAGAGCTCTGTCAAGAGATACTATGAGTTTAGAATTACCTTTGGCTTATATATGCTTTGATTTCTTGAGAAGAGAGGTTTTTGTGTGTGTAAGCTATTCTAAACAGAGTTTGGGGACCAGAATATTGATTGTGTGGCTTTGTCCAAACTAAGAGAGGGTTTATATACTTTGGTGGGGAGAGTTTGCCGACTTACACCTAAATATCTCCCTTTTTCATTCTTTTTTTTTCTTGATTAATATGTCATGTGTACATGTGTTTACTTATGATATGAAGGAGTGGCAACTTTTATTTAGATATTTTTACCATATGTTTATGTTTAAGTAGTAGTTATCTTTAAACATAGATATAGATTTATTAATAAATTTTCATTTTTTATAACATTTACTATTTTTTTTCTCATTTTAATCCATAGCTTATTATACATTGTGCATATTTCATTTACTACTTAGGTTCTTTTATTTTATTCTAACACTATTTAACACAATCTAAAGTAATATTTTAGTTATAAATAATGGACTCTATATCATGAAAATGCATATGCAATGCATATTCCAATATGTATATGCTATGCATGGTTAATTGGGGTTGAGGTGTTACAAAGATGCCCTTTTACCTAGGGGTGTAATTGAGCCAAGCTGAGCATAGTTTTGAAGTGTCTAAGTTCGGCTCAACTAAAATTTTTCAAGCATGAGTTCAAGCTAAAAATCTTGTTCAAGCTCGACTCATTACAAGATTCGCAAGCTCGCGAGCTTGTTCGTAACCTTTTCGAACTTGGCTCAACAAAAACTCAAATAAAATCGTAAACGAGATTGCAAGTTCAAATTGGACAAAATCTCTAAAAATAATACATTTAAATTTAGGGTTGTTCAATAAAATCATGTTGAGCATGCATTTGAACAAAAAACTATTAGAATTTTCAATTTGTTTCACAAGTTCAACATAATATTAAATCTTATGCGAGCATGTTTCTACTTTTATTAGTACAGTCAATTAATGGAAGTTTACATTTTTGTTAATGTGTCTCAAATATTAAATAATATTCCAAACATAGTTTTTTTTTTCATAATTTAGTTTAAAACATATATATATATATATATATATATATATATATATCCTACAAACGAGTTTGTTCACGAGTATTATTCATGAACATATAAATGAGCTTGTTCGTGAACTTTTTGAGCCAAGTTTTTTGGTGTTCAAGCTCGGCTCGTTTATTGATTCGAGTTTAAAATCTTAATTAAACTATGAACGAGATTTTATCGAGCTGAACACCGAATAGCTCGCGAGTAGCTTGGCTCATTTGCAGTCCTAACTCTGCCATTGCCATCTCAAATTTAGCAGTTCTTTTCCTAAAATTAAACCAAACCCAAATCAACAAAACCAGCGGCAGAGCAAGGGACACATAAACTAAATTTAATCAACTCAATTTCTGTTAACAATGAACAAATTAAGTAAAATTCAAATTAACTTGAATCCTAAAAGGTAGAAATTTCAATTCAAGAAGCTACAATTATTGAACTAATCAAGTAATCAAATCGATTTCTTTCAAAAAATCATGTCTTTATACACTTAAATCAACTCAATTTCTGTCAACAATACACAAATTGACTAAACCCTAAATTAACTAAACTAGAAATTTCAAACCATATACATCAGCAACGGACAAAGGAAAATAAGAGAAGTAAAGCATTTACTCTCAACGGCGACGATAGGATGACAATGAAGAGGCCAGAAACTTGACAGACTGAAGCGGGAAGAGTGAAAGGAGAGAAAGAGGATTTCATCGAAGCTTCTAAGAGGAGGAAGGCGCCAGCGAAGCGACAAAGAGAGGACAAGGAGGATGAGTGTTGAGGGAGTAGAGAGGCTGGGGAGAAAGAGTGTTGAGAGTAGAAATGGCAATGGGTAAGGTATGCGAATACCCTTACTCATTTTTGTAGTTCATACTTGATACTCATATCCCACTTGTACGCGTGCAAGTAGACATGGCCAAAGCAAACCGAAATCGCAGAACCGGACCGTTCAAAATCGAAATTGGCCCAGAACCATGAACCGCATAGTAAAAACCAGTGGTTCAAGGGCCGGTTCTGGTTCAAGGGTTTCCAAACCCGTTGAACAGCTAGTTCCAACGGCTATTTTTTTTCTTTCATTTTTTTTCTTCTATAAATACCTCAACATTCTTACCACTCTCTCCACACCAATTCTCTCTCAATCTCTTCTACTCTCTCAGCGTTCTTACCACTCTCAAATTGCTCTTATTTATTGTTAATTTCATATTTCTCGCAATTATTTTTTATATTTTGTTTTTACTAATACAAAAAGTTTCATTTTGTAAAAATTTTGCTTCAATTTTTTTTACCATAATTAATTTACTTATTTTGTTATTGTATTCTTTAGATTTACATTTTTTGAAATTTTTTTTGAAAAGAATGGCAAGTTTTGGTGAGAATAGAAATTTCAAAAATATTTAAATTGAAAATATCGGAACACAGAAGAGTGAAACTCAACCAATTCCCACTGAAGATGGGGGACCAGGAGGAAGAGTTCCTATTTTCGAAATTTTCAAAGTTCATTTTAAGAAAACGCCTAAAGGTAATAATAAATTTAACGTTTCTTGTAATTATTGCTTGCAGGTGTACAAGTTCAAGCATGCAGGGGGCTATAGGACATTCATATGACATCTTCAATCGAAACATCCTCACAAGGTGGGACTGGGTGGAGAGCAAACACAATTGACTGGGTTTGTTTCTTCTTCTTCTTCTTTTTCTTCTCATCCTACTTTATTTCATTATGATCATAATGAATGTAGTAGTGGTTTAGCAGATATGGTTGTCGTAGATCATTTATCATTTAGTTTTAGTGAAAATTTTGGTTTTAATAAATGGGCTAAAAAATTTTGTGAACCGTCTTTTAAAACGATTTCTAGAAATACGATTAAAAGGAATTTGTTAAAATTATATAAAAAATAAAAAAAAAGGATTTGCTAAATTATTTTCAACGAAATGATATACATGTTTCTATTTATAGTGATATTTGGAGTGATTATACTCAAACTCATGCATACATGGGTATTACGTGTTATTGGGTCGATGAAAATGTTTTAATGCAAAAAAGAGTTTTAGCATATCGATGTTTTGATGAATCTCATACTCCAACAAACATTTGTAGAATAATTCATGACATTTTAGAATAATATAGGTTGGTTAATAGAATATTTTTAATTTCATTTGATAATGCATTAGCTAATAATGCTTCTATTTACGAATTAAAATCAATTTGTCAACCAAATTTTGGAGGACGATTTTTTCATTTACGATATATTTGTCATGTTTTAAATTTATGTGTTCAAGATGTTTTAGAAGCAATGAGTGTTTTTATAACTCCAATAAAATATGTTATTTCTTATATTTGGA
Source organism: Flueggea neowawraea (assembly GCA_948243855.1). Taxonomy (NCBI): domain Eukaryota; kingdom Viridiplantae; phylum Streptophyta; class Magnoliopsida; order Malpighiales; family Phyllanthaceae; genus Flueggea; species Flueggea neowawraea. The sequence goes on from CAODLS012736209.1 coordinate 6,805, forward strand.
TGCATCCTAGGATCGCAAGAGATTGGGCGAATTTTTGTGGTCAAAATGGTAAACAACCTAAAGGTTTTTCAAAAGATGTTTGTAATCATTGGAACTCAACTTTTAAATTACTCAATTAATCTTTTGATTACAAAAATATTGTGTTCTTTTGCCGCCCAACATGTTCCAAATAATAATCTTTTACCAACTACTTAGAATATTTGTGAAAAAAATTATGAAGATTTTAAAATATTTTTATGATGTCACTCATACTTTTAGCCATGTTTATAGACCAACTTCACATGAATTTATAGAATAAGTATTGACTATAGCCGGTGCGTTTATGGAGGGCGAGAAAATCAAAGAAAATTGATACGTCATCCTTTAAATGAAATTGAAATGGTTAAATTATTTCAGAATTATTCCTAAAATTTATCTTGTTGCATTTATTTTTTATCCTAAGTCTAGGTCTAAATTTAATTTATTGCATGAAATGTTGGATAGTTATTATTCATTGTCAGGATTAGATGATGATGATGGTATTGATGTTTTGTAAATTATTACTAGAGTTAAGCTTTTGATAAATGAATTATTAGAATTTTATTGTGTTGCTTCAACTTCAAGTGATGAATCCGCTTCATCCACACTTCCGCCTACCTCCTCCTCCACCTCATTGAAATAGGGACCAAATTTTTAACGGATAGGCGGAAGAAACCAAGAAGTTCAACTTCAAACTCCCATTCAAAACTCGAAGTTTATCTAACCACTGTTTTTGAGTTTGGTGAAAATTTTTAAATTTTGGAGTGGTAGAGACGATATAGGATGACGTTTCCAACACTAGCGAAAGTTGCACTCCAAGTTCTAGTTGTTACAGCCTCTATAGTAGCAGTGGGACAAAAATTCAGCATGGGAAGCTACACTCTAGACCCAAGGAGATCAAAATTGGCTCCTGAGTCATTGGAAGCTCAAGTTTGCGTTGATGATTGGTCAAGGGCGGAAGAAAGGACTCAAGATCAACTCATTCAATGATCATCCTCCGACGAGTTCCTTAATGACGGCTCATCAACGACAACTTTCGACTCCAAAAACTCGAGTTAGGTAAATGGGGTGCCAAATTTCGTAAAGGTAAGAGAACTACATGAGTTTTGATTCCTTTAAACCCCAAGAGGATACGTAGGCAACTTAATATAATTAAGTTTAAGCCCTTCCTTTTTTTCACTTGTATAAATTAACTTGTATTAATTCAATTGTACTTGTATTAATTCACTTGTACTTGTATTAATTCAATTGTACTTGTATTAAGTTGCTTGCACTTGTATTAATTCATTTGTACTTATATTAATTCAATTGTACTTGTATTAATTCACTTGCACTTGTATTAATTCACTTGTAATTATTGTTGTAATTCTCAAAAAAATTGTACACCATTGTACACCAAATGAATAGTACTAATAGCATTTTCAAAATTGAATGAATAAGATTCGTATTTTTATTTTTTCATTTGTAAAAATTCCCTCCGTGTTAAAAAGAAATGTAGTTAATATTTAGAAGAGAATATTTTTACCAAAATGGAAAACAGAACTAGAAAAAAATTGATTACAAAATTAAAAAAAAAAAGCGGGTTGAACCAAAACTGGTGGTTTAACTGGTCAAATCTGGAATCGTGCCAAATCGTGAATCCACAGTCCCTGTTAAAAATTACCACTCGCACTCTACCACAAAATATTTGTTTATCCTACCCACATAGTACTTGTTTACCATAGGGTACCTATTTAGTCATACTATAAATTTAGTTAATTAACTTAAAAATAATATATCACTAATTTAAAACAATAGATTAAAAAAATAATATATCACTAATTAACTTAAAAAATAATTTATCATATACGATTGACTAAATATATAACTTGTATTTATATGTAAGATCATAACACAGACCAAATATCTTGAACATTAATTTATAAATTCTACAACTAATTTGTTGCGAAAAAATTCTTAAAAAGTGATTCTTGTCTATTAGGTATCTGCTAAAAACCACTTTAAAACCAAAGGATGTTGGTATGAATGACTAATAAGATATTGCTAATCGTATCATATCATGTATATAACTAATAGGTAAAGATATGAGTACAAGTACGAGTAGTATATTTTTATATCTAGACCCTACTTGTACCCACACAGTAAAATGTCAGTATTACCCGTATCCGTACACATACCTAGTCAAAACAGGTAATACCCGCATTGACTGGATACGAGTAAGGTTGGTACCCGTCAGGTAGAGTATAAATTGTCATCCTTAGTTGAGAGTGAAAGAGAGAGAAAAAGGGACCTTCAACTCCAGTATAATCTGTTTTGGGGTTAATTTTATCCATGGTCACTAAACTTTAAGGATTTTTTACTTATAGTCACAAAACTCATATTTTGTTTAACATAGTCACTACGATTGAGGTTTTATTCACCGATTGTCACTATAACCATTTTATTTGAATTTTTCGGCAAATCCAGTGATGTGGCTACTACGTCCAGTGATGTAGCTTCTACATCATCATGCCACATCACTCAACAAAAAAAGTGATATTGAATAGCAAAAAGAAATAACGATTAACAATTTCAAATAGCTAATCATGAAAACAAACAAACATTTAAATTGAACTTACCAAAATATCACAAACACACAATATATATGGACGTGATGTTGGATTCATATTATTGGTGGCTCTTAATTATTATGTGACATTAGCATAACATTAACACTTAATAAAAAATCAATGATAACAACAAGTTTACGTAATTTTAAACCTACTTGTAAATTTTTTTTATTAATTTTGACTTCAATATAAGTAATTAAGTTGGTTTATTTTATATTAAAATCTTAATTAAGGTTCTATTAAAATCCAAAATTTTGTGAAATTTTTTTAAACTAGTTATACCAACCGACCGGTTCTATATTCTTATACACAATAAAAAAACATTTTAATTAAATGGTTTTGCGGTAAAAACTAAAAGAAAAACAACAAAAATGAATATTAAAAAAATTAATTAGCTCAATAAAATATGTCATATTTTCAAAATGTGAAATAAATCATCTAATTAGTATACATATTCTTTTTAGTGATATTTAGTTAAAATATATACAAGTGTTTATGTATGTTTTTGATATAAATAATCTAATTAACACACAATGTGTATGTTTATAATATTTTGATAGGCTTAATTTTTTTTTGCAGATTTAATTTAAATGTTTGTTTGTTATTATGATTAGTTATTTGAAATTTTTAATATTTGTTTATTTTTGCTGTTCAATATCTTTTTTTAGTGACATGGCATGATGATATGACAGCCATATCACTAGATTTGTAGGAAAATTCAAATAAAATGGTTATGTGACCATCGATGAATAAAACTTCAAATCATAGTGACTATGTTGAACAAAATGTAAGTTTTGCGACCATAAATAAAAAAATATTTAAAATTTAGTGATCATAGATAAAATTAATCAACATGTTTTGGGTGGAAAAGTAATTAAGTAATAATGCTATGCTTTATTTGTAGTGAAACTATTTTGATATCAATGGTTAAAATTATTTTATGAAGATCTAATGGTCTAAAATGATTTGTATGAAAAGTAGAGTCAATTGACTCAATATCACCTTAGTCATTGCCTTTGACATGTTGGACCACTCTGCAATTTCCCAGCTGTAGAAATTATCAGATTCATGCAAAACATTTATTGTTATTAAGAGTCAAACTCAAATAAGAGTGACAATTCGTATTAGACGTGTCATACTATTTATATATTACTCATTATTATATATAATATAAACATTATAAAATTTAATTTGAATCATTTATATTATATCATAAACGTATACTCACAAATTATATTATCAGATTAGTATGATAAATACCCTCCTTGAATCTATATATATATACATAGAATTGCCACCCCTATGACAGTCGAGGACTATGCCGTCCCACTTATTCTCAAATCTCAATTACTGAAGTATGGTAAATACCCTCCTTAGCCTCTGTCATTGCCCACACAACTCCAAAAAAAAAATTATATATATATATATATATGTACATAGAAATTGCCACCCGTATGACAGTCGAGGACTATGCGGTCCCACTTATTCTCAAATCTCAATTACTGAAGTATGATTAATACCCTCCTTGGCCTCTGTCATTGCCCACACAACTCCAAAGCCAAATCTTTCAGAAAAAGTTCCATTACCACAACAAAGAAGAAGAACTCAAAGCGATCAAAAATGGCCACCAGTGGTGAAGAGCAAAGTAGGCACCAAGAAGTTGGCCGCAAGAATCTCCTCCAAAGTGAGGCTCTTTACCAAGTAAGTATAATTAATCCAACATCACCAATCAAACTAATCTTGCAAAAAAATTTCATCTTTGCATGTTTTTGTTTCTTGTTTCAGTTCTAATATTTGAGCTTTCTTGTTTCTTGGATTTGGTCTTTGTAGTATATTCTTGAGACTAGTGTATACCCAAGAGAGCCTGAACCCATGAAGGAGCTTAGAGAGTTGACAGCCAAGCATCCCCGGTATGTTTAAATTTCATCGTTAATCATTGAGTAATTGTTTTCAGTAGATTGTATATTAAAAAGTAAAAAATAAATGAATGTTGGATATAGAGACACTTTAAAACTGGGTAGGGAGAGTTTTGGTTTTTGAATAGGGTCTATGTTGGACTCGAACACAGATTAGTCATTTCCATAGAATAGAAAATAGTGATGAATATACTAAAGTGATGCGAAAAATAAACATAATACACACACTACCACACTAACAATAATTATTCATTATATATGGTTTGTTCATGATTTGGAATTTTTGTGGATAGGAGCATAATGACAACATCAGCTGATGAATGCAGTTTTTGAACATGCTTTTGAGGCTAATCAATGCCAAAAACACTATGGAGATTGGTGTCTACACTGGCTACTCTCTCTTGGCCACTGCTCTTGCTCTTCCTGATGATGGAAAGGTACTTAGTTAATTACTTAGTTCATTTTTCTTGCATTTCCAGTAAACTATAGAAGTTAATTAATAGATTGATTCACCGATGTCATCCAGAAAAAAAAAAGAATAATGTGGCTATCTATTGTTACAGATCGTGGCCATGGATATTAACAGAGAATACTATGAATTGGGTCTTCTGGTAATACAAAAAGCTGGAGTTGCACACAAGATTGAGTTCAAAGAAGGCCCTGCTTTGCCTGTTCTTGACCAATTGGTTGCAGATGTAAGCATCACCAACAAATTCTTTATCATATTCCACAAAATACTATTTTTTTAATCTCTTTTGTCTCCTAAA
>CAODLS012736314.1:0-16294 GCA_948243855.1 Flueggea neowawraea
AAACCATACTATGTATATAGTGTATACGTATGTATACCTGTCGTATACTGCATGTGTTAGTTTTCAAATGATTTTCAAACCAGTCTTTGTGAGGCACATATGAGGCGATCTGGAGTATTGTTCCTCACTCACAGGGTTTGACCCTTTTCCTTTGTTTGTTTTGTCTCCTGTTATTATCATCTTGCAGGTGACTCTGAGGAATTATGTTCATTGGCATTTGATGTTCAGTGAGGGATTCTGATGTTGCGGTCAGTGCCTTTTTTACCGGACCCATTTTTATGATTTGTTAGATGCTCCACACCGGGTTCCTGTGGGTTGTGTTTATGTTTCTGACATTTCAAATGTTTTAATTTGAAATAAATTATGCATTTAATATTATATATGTTTTGTTTTTAATAAACAAAGATTATACTTTTATTTGTTTTTCATATTTCTTTAAATATGATATTTGGATAGAAGTTTTATACTATGGAGGCTTGTGCGGGATGGGTCGGGCTCCCATAGACGGTTCACCTCGTACGCCGGTCATGGTCCCGGGAAATGGGTCGTGACATACAACGTCTCTACTTTTTTACTATTCATTTTCACCAATTATTAGAAAATGCTATATGATATATGCTAAATTTCCAAACGAGCCCAAACAACATTTTTGTTAGTACTGTGTGTAAACAAATATAAACAACATATAAACAAGTATAAACAACATATAAACAAATATAAACATCATATAGGCAATTGTTTCACAAAAAACTCCAACATTTTTGTTTAGTACTGCATGAACAAACATAAACAACATATAAACAACATATAAACAAGTATAAACAACATATGAACAAATATAAACATCATATAGATAATTTTTTCACAAAAGACTCCAATATTTTGTTTTAGTACTGCGTATAAACAAACATAAACAACATATAAACAAATGTAAACAACATATAAACAAATATAAAAACATATAAACAAATGTGAACAATATATAAACAAATATAAATATCATATAAACAGTATTCAATAGTTTCAAACAAAGCCTAAACAAGTTTCAAACAACTTCGTAAAAATATAATTTTCAAAAATTGGTTTTCTAGCGTGTGTAATTTTGAAAAAATTGCCAAAATATTGAAAGTTGGCATAGTGAATTCATAAGTTATATATCTTAGTAGCGTATATATGTAACTGACCCAAGTTTAATTAAGCATGGTCGAGCTCAAAACTTTAATTGAGCCTGGTTGAGCTCTCGATTACAAGTTTAATCTAGTTTGTTCCAAGCAGAACTCGAGCCGCTTGTGAACACACTAAGTCTTGTCACAAGCCGAACTCAAATAGAAATAAAAGCTTGAGTCTAGCCCAAACTCAAGCTTAAGATAATTTAGACCAAACCAAACTTGAACATATCAAAGTTGAACTCGACTCAGCTCCATTATACCCTTATTGGGTTGTCAAAAAGTTTTGTGTTGGATGGAGTTATAAAACCATGAAATTACTATCCTAACCCATACCATAAGACTATACTTATCCCGAACAATAAAGTGTTTAAAATTTTACTAAACCATACCTTACAAAACCACCATCCAAACACACTGACCTATTCCATAATTTTGACTTGCTCTAGGTTAAATGGCCAAATATATTGATGATTATTTATTAGTTGGGAAAATCACAAAATTACACTGAAATGAAATATAGAAATTGATTTTTAGGTACATCCCAAACAGATTTTAAGGAATAGAAACACTTTCCAAACTTATTTGAAAAATGTCAGATTTAAAAAATCTCCAAAAGTCTTCAATGGTTCCCAAAAGTTTTGGTCTCCAAATGTCTCCAAAAATCTTCATCTGACATTTTTCAAAAAAAAATTGAGCGTATTTCTATTTGTTAAAATTAAAATTTTGTTTGTTTTTTTTGTCAAATCTTAATTTTATTTGAGACATATGACATAATTAACTCTATTGATTAGCATCTACTTGTGTTTGGTAATTTTACTTGAACAAGGCAAGGTTTTACGGTGTTTACATCAATGAGGGGATTGTAAATACCTTTGATGTATTAGCAAAACTTTTGTATGATGATATTAGCAATGAATGAATTATAAAGGTATCTCGAATAAAGAGAAGAAGAGTCATTTACTAATGGGCATCATATATGGTCTGAGCTAAATTTTGAGTTAATTATGCCATATGTCTCAAATGAAATTCAGATTTTAATAAAAATCATTATTTGTTTGATAATTAGTATAATAATACATTTTTAAGTTTAGTTTAGTTATATGCCATTTTTAAAATTTAGTTCTTAAAAATGCCACATCCAATCAAATAAAAATCTAATTTTTCATCTCATTTTATCAATTTATTTCTCTCGTTAGTTTCTCTCTCCTCTCCCCGTTCTCACACCTTGTTTCTCTCCTGTCTCTTTCTCCAAGTATTCACAAACCCTAGCTACTCCGTCAGCAACTTCACTCCTCGGCTCCTTCTCTGTCAGCTTTCCTCTCCTCCAGGCTTCTTTTCGGCTTCCATCTCATCTTTCTTTCTCTCATCCCCACGAATCTCGGTCTCTTCCTCGTTGCTCTCTTTAGATCTGGTTTGTCGCTCTCTCTTCCTCTCGTCGCTCTTAATCCTCGTCGTCTCTCTCCCTCTCGTCTTCCCCTTCCTCTTTATCTCTTCTCTCTTCTCATCCTCATCATTGCTCTCCTTTAAGTTTTGTTTCGTTCCAGCGACGACGACGATGAGGTTGACGATGAAGGTGGCTCACTAATGAAGGAGGCGGCGGCTACTAGGTGGAACCCTAGCTGCTATTTTGTTAGAATTTCCAAATTTATGAAAACGCTCATGAGTTTAAAAATTTTTCTCAGAAGTCCTTTAAAAAGTGGTGTTTGTCTATGTATGCAGTTGATTTTATTGAGTTTAATTGATTTTGTACAAGAATGATTACATTTGGAGACCTCCGTAAACTTTTGGACACCTCTGTAGATTTTTGGAGACTGTTGGACGCCAAATTAATGATCGTAAAATAAATTAAAATTTATAAATATATACATAAATAATTGAGCTTAATTTTAAAAAAATATTACATAGAAAATTTTATTGAACCAAATTTTTTATAAAAACAATATAAGATTTGGACACCTATGGAAACATCTGAATTACATCAAGTTTCTTACAAAAAAATTGTAAACTCTTTTTTGAAGATCTTTGAAGACGTTTAGAGACCTTTTTATTACTTATGAAGACTTGTGGAGACCTCATTTGGAGAATTCTGAAGAATTTTTAAAAAATTATATAATTTTTTTACTAAAATTCACTTTTCCACAAAAAAATTAATTTCTCACAAAAATATCATGATTTCTAGTAAATGTGGTATTTTTTAAATGAGTTTTACTTTTTCGATATTTGTCAAAATTAGTATTGTTGGAAGACTTTTTTTTCAAAATCAGAATTTCAATTCGATATAAAAGTGTGATTTTTCCTAAATTGTTAGGTAAACACCATGGGTAAATACATGAAAAATACACGTCTATCCGACCCATTGAATAAACACAGAAAAAAACTCTCACAGTGCCGCTCAGGTTTGACTCTGATTCGACACTGACCACAACTCAAACCCAACTACTAAACTCCACCAGCAACCACAAACAAAGACGCAACACTACTGCCACGCGCTTCGACGGAATATCGAACACTAACTCGGTATTACCCACCAGATCAGCTCCGACCACCACCACCACAATCCCCTTCTGTAACTATTGGAGGATAACCTAGCTACAAGCCACCATAACCAAAACATATCTTCATACTATTACTCCAAGGAGGGAGGAGCTAAAGTCTGCAACAACAAGGGAGAGGAAAACTAAATGACCAAAAATAAATCAGATTTGAGTTTCTTTTTTCCCATAAAATCAAATTGATTTCAAGATAAACACGATATGATGAAAATGGACCTTCACTACTTAATTGACAATAAAAACAGAGTTGTTTAATTCAACCCTGACCTTTTCTTCTGAATCCATATATGGTCTTTGTTTTTTGGAACTGGGATCCAAATTTACAGTCTTGCCCCTTCGTTGTTGCCGTTATATGAACTTATCATCCTATGTTAGCAGGATCTCTTCACTAGCAAGTCAAGGGCAAAATCGTCGAGCAATAATTCAATTCCATCACCTCCACAAAACAGGCACAAAACTATCACCTTTCTCTCTTCTACCGTTTCTTCGAGTCTGCGCTAAGCTTGGAGCTATACAAGAAGGAAAACAAGCTCATTGCTTGGTAGTCAAAAATGGGTTCGACAGAGATAAGGTTGTATTGACTTCACTTCTCAGCATGTACTCGAAAAATAGTCTCATTGGTGAAGTTCAAAGAGTGTTTTATGAAATGTCTGGAAGAGATATTGTTGCGAACAACAGTATGGTTTCTGCGTTGTTTACGTGTGGATTGACATCAAAAGCAATTGAATTGCTTGAAACAATGACTGAACGTGATGAAGGGTCATGGAATTCTGTGATTTCCGGGCTTTTGTGGAACTCTGAATGGAAGTTTGGGCTCGTTTTCTTTTCTTTTTTTTTTTGCCGAAAAAAGGGAAGGTGGATGCGAATGGTAGGTGACGTACCATGCTGGATGTTATCATAAAGGCTTAAATCGGAAGGTACCTTTCCTACTACGGAATGTTGTTGTGAGCCATAGCTGACACTCGACAACGGACTTAGGTCCGTGCACGAATGTAGTCACCATAACACCTCACCAAGGACAAGCGGGTCGAGGCTGAACAACCCAGCTCTATGTAATACGGGTCCGAGTGACAACGGATAAATCCAGACTTACGCCGCTCACACGTCTCGAACCCGCACCGCAAACTAAAGTCAGTATACCCCGTTCCGCTCTGCCACCCCGAGGGTGGCTCATTTTCTTTAACAAGATGAGGTCAGAGGATGTTAGAATTGATATTGTTACTATGGTGAGTGTTATTTCTATTTGTGCTGATATTGCAATGAGTACTAGTGGTAAACAGGTTCATGGATTGGTGATTAGATATGGTTTTGAGTCATATTTAACAGTTGGGAATGCTATTGTCGATATGTATGCAAAGTGTGGGTGTTTGGAGGATTCATCTTCATTTTTGATGCTCATGAATGTAAAGAATGTGATTTCGTGGACTTCCTTGATTTCAGGTTATGGAAAACATGGGCTTGGAATTGAGGCTGTGAAGGCGTTCGATTTGATGGAAATGGAGGGTGTGGTTCCAAACAACATCACGTTTTTTAGTGCCCCGTAGCCGTATGCTTGTAGTCAAGCCGGGTTGGTGCAGGAAGGATGGAGGATCTTTAACACAATGTTGTACAAGTACTCACTGACTCCCAACATGGAGCATTATACATGTATGGTGGATTTACTTGCTCGAGCTGGTCGCCTCAACGAAGCTCATCATTTCATAGAAAGTATGCCCGTGAAAGCAGATGCAAAACTAATGGCTGCTTTTCTCAGTTCATGTTGTTCTCATCAGAACACAGAGATGGCTAGTCAGTTTGCCAAAATATTACTTGAATTGGAACCTAAACAGGCATGGGCATACATGCTGCTGTCCAATTTCTATGGACAAGTTGGGGACTTGGAAAGTGTAGCAAATGTGAGGAGGTTGATGTTAAATAAGGGAATAAGGAAAGAGAGAGCTAACACATGGATTGAGATTGATAAAAAGGTTCATACTTTTGAATCAGGAGATAAATCTCATCCCCTCAGTAAAAAGATCTACAGTTACCTGCATGATCTCGTTGGGAAAATGAAGAAAATTGGGCATGCGCCTAACACAAGCATGGTGATGCAAAATGTGGATGAGCACACAAAGGTTGAGATAGTTCTTGGTCATAGTGAGAAGTTGGCTATTGCACTCGGTATAATCAGCACTCCACCAGGGACCAGGATTATGATTGTTAAGAATCTTAGAATGTGTATAGACTGCCATGAGGTAACAACATTAATTTCAAAGATTGAATGCAGGGAGATCATTGCAAGGGATTCAAGTAGATTCCATCATTTCAAAGATGGCTACTGCTCTTGCGGAAACCATTGGTAATGATAGGTAATAATCAATTATCATTGCTGTATATGTGTAAATTTCACATTTCAATGTGTAGTTTGGCTTACATAATGTCTTCTGCAAAGTTAAATAATTAAACTTTATTTTTTGATTAATTTCATATTTGATTGAATTCACTGTCGGGCAGTTGGATCTGCTATTCCCCACAAAAGTTGAAAAATTCTTTTTTTTTTTTTGCAGGACAAAAGTTGAAGAATTTATTCTAAATGGTGACATAGAAGCTGCATAATTATTAAATATCAACGATTTTCTTTATTTTCTTTGTCAACAGAATCCCAAAACTTGCATTACCATTATGACCCCAATATTTATAATAGACGCAAGGAAACCCACAACTTGCACTACCACTATGACCTCGACATTAATAACAGACGCAATGAAACCCAGACACTTTATTACACAAACGACACACCTTGTAAATCACACTTTGTAAATTCGAACACCATTCTCACCACCTAACGCTAGCAGGTTCTTGCTTGTGTCTTCTAACGAGTTGGTTGACTAATTCTGCTTCTCCTCCTCAGAACATTCCATTCTCAAGAATCCAGTTCCCAACCTCTTCCTCTTCAAGTTCCCTACTTTTTTTTTTTATCTCCAACTCCATTGCAATTGCTTGCTTTCTCTCTCTGTAACCCGATTGATAGAGAGATTTCATATGATGCTGTTGTAATACAGTACGTTTTTGATGGGATGGCTAATTCAGCTCCTGAGTTTCCAGCTGTTTTGCCTATACCTGTAGACTTGTTTGTGTCGAAAAAGCATCCTGGACTTATACATGGTGAACGTGGCTTCGCTGATTCTTTGGGTAATATAGTTTTCAGGGCCAGACGGGTTTCTTCGAAATCCTCACCCCATAAAAGGGTGCTGCTTGATGCCTCCGATAATCCACTCATTTCTATGTACCGCCAGGATGTGAGTTCTCTCTTTCTTTTCAACTTCTTGTTGAAAAACTAAAAAAGGATTCGTGCTTTGCAAAATGGTTACCTCATTGTAAAGCTGTTTTGGATGTTTTTGTGATTGTTGATTTTATTTGATTGATTAAGGATGTTATAAAAAATGTCAATCTTGATCTATTTTATGTGTTAATTATGAGATATTTCTTCATTCTGATTTTTATTATCTGGTTCTCTTTAAACTTCTGCGGAGACAACCATGTTTTAAGCGTTTACCTACCCCACCGGCCTTGTTGCCTATATCACTAGTTTTACTTTAATTACTGGAGTACCGATCTTCTTTTTATCATGTTCGTTGTATCATAAACTGGCAAGGATTTGGTTCCACAACCTTTATTTTTCGTGAGAGCAAATTGATTCGTTTGAGTGGATCGTATTGTTGCTATGCATCCAAGACTTTGCTAGTTTGTCATATGGCTGTACCTAAAATGGTATGCTTTACATTTTGGTTGCAGGATGGATCTTGGCAAGGCTTTAAAGGAAGTAATGGGGAGGACATTATTTTCAAGGTGCAAAGGACAGTGAATAAATTTTCTAGCACAGAGCTACAGGTATTTCCCGTTGGAGAAAATGCGCATAATTCAACCTCTGACTTGAAGGTGAAAGGTTGTCCCTTCCAAAGATCCTGCACCATATATAGAGGCGATTCTATTGTTGCCCAGGTAATATTAACAATCTTTGTTATTGTTTGCAACTGAATTCAAGTTAGATCAAATGCATGTCTAGTAAAATAACTTTATGAAACTAGCTCGCGAAGAAATTAATGATTGATCGATTTTAAATCTTTGCTATCCTTGACATATTTTTTAAACCAGTATTTGAATACCTCTTTTATTACATTGATAAAATTGCAGTTCTTTCCATTCAAAGCTTGTTCCAAAGGTTTTTTCCTTTTTTTGTGCCCTTTCCTCGTATGTATGTTTAAGTTAAACAGAATTAAGACCTTGACTTGGTGGTAAAGGTTATTGTTGCCAAATGCAAATGCATTACACTCAGTCCTGGCTAGCTTAAGCTAGCTTGATTGTTATTACTTATGAATGCTATAATTTTATTGTGTTTATTTGTTGGAAGAAGTTGCTGCTGAATTTTGTGTCAGTTAAGAGTCGCTGTTATGAATAATCTACTACGTGATACTATAGAAAAATCTGTTGCCATATACAGGAAAAATACCTTGCATATAGCGATTAATGGACCACAAATTCATTCCTATGGCGTTATCTATGATCCTGTTGGCATGGTATTTGCAGGAGAGATTTGAAACTTACAATTGATTCACGAACACTAAATGGTCGCAAAATTTTTCTTCCATTTGACTAATTCTCATTGCGCCGTCTCAAATTCATCGTGTCTTTTACATGACTACTTCCTGTCATCATTGAATGCTCTGAACTGATATAGACTACTTTTAAATGCAGACCAGTCTCATGCACAAGCTCAATCAGATTTGGGTTCAGAGGAAAAAATTTCGTGTAACCATATTTCCTTCTTCTGTGGATCATATGTTGGTTGCCGCTTTGATTGTAATATTCTTGGATTGACTAGAAGAATGGTTCAACTCTATAAAAGAAGTGATTGTTTACGCTTTTCTGGTATATCATGGTTTCGTCGTGCTATGATTCAACTCTTTTACTAGTAATATGCTTCCGAGATAGTTGTTGATGATGCTATGAGATCATAAAATAAGAAGCACAGATTTATATAATTTGACTAATCAGTTGTGAAAGAAAGTGAAGATTTCACCCCTAAAGGTACATTAAGAGAGCAATGGATTACTCTTGTTGTCACGGATTAATTGGTTGTTGCTTATTGATCAAAACTTGAGCAGACAATGACTTGTATTTGCTTTCCACAACCCAAAACCAACATGCAAAAAATCACCCTAGAGAGACCTCATTCATGCATGTATTGAGGGATTTGGTTATTATTCTTTTGCCTTGATCTCTTTTTTCTGTAAGGTGAATATTAGATCTAATTTAATCTAACAGTTATAACAGTGACAATACACTACAATGACTTACTTATTGTGCATATCCAATAAAGCAAATTTAAAATTATATCTAATTTTCAGCCCTGAAAGTAAGAACAAGAGATTAGATTAAAACGATAATAGCTCACTATCAAGAGGCCTCGCAATGAATTTTTTTTCACCCAAGAAAGGTGCTTATCAACTATAAACAAAAACTAATCAATTCGAAAAGATTCTTAGGCCGATGTTGTTACTTCTTCATGATTGGTATTTTCGTCAAATGGATTCTTTCTCTTAATTGTACGACTCTTACAGAATGTTGGCTTCGCATCAATTTTCATTGCAATTTTCTTGGCAAATAAATCTAATGCAGATGCTAAATCATTTGCCTTAACTTTCTAAAAAAGTAATAAGACACATCAGTTTGCATCTCATTTGGTTGCAAGTTCTTGCTGAATTGATTTATAGCTAATGATACATCAAACCATATAGTCAAACTGACCAAAAATTCAAAAGGTTTTCCATTTCATATGTTGCCAAGCATTCTGCCTCACTCCTTATTTTAGGAACATCACCAACTTGTTTTAAGTTTTCTAAAGCACCTCTAATTTGAAGAGCTCGAAATTTTATGATTTTGACGCTTTTAATTCAACTTTCCCAATGTGTTTGGGATAATAACTTAACCGAAATATTTACATGGCTTTTTAAAATTTCTCATCTTTTTGGAGAAGAGACAAATAAAGTATATATGCGTTGTACTACCCAAAAAAAGATATAGCTTTCTTACGTGAATTAACCATGTACAATATGGTGTACAAAATGCTCTAGAATTTTTATCTAAAAGTCTAATTTTTGGACTCTTTGTCTATTCCTTTCATATTAGATCTATTATCATATCATTGTCCTCTTATGTTATCAATATCAAACTTATATTTATCCAATGAACTAACAAGTTCATCAAAAAAGACCTTTTTCCAAAAGTATCGTCAACCTAAGGCTGTAAGCGAGTCGCAAGCAGCTCAAACTCAACAAAAGCTTGTTTGAGCTCGACTCGTTAGTAAACGAGCCCGAGCTCAAACAAAATTGTACGCTCATTTTTCTTAACGAGCCGAGCTTGAACAGACCGAAGTTCGGCTCGTGAATTGACTTGCGAGTAACTCGAATTGTAGGCTCATGAACAGGCTCGCGAATGAGCTTGTTATCAGGCTCTTTTAAGGCTTGTTTAGGAGCTCGAAATGAGGCTTATTTAGACAAGAATATACTTATATATACTAAATATTATATACCTTTTATTATACTTTATATTATTAATATGTAATGTAACATGGAAAATTTATGTTGTGTATTACATGTAAGTAATTTCAAGTTGTATAACTTAACAATTTATTTAGCACATGGAATTTGACAATTCAACTTCAAAAAAATTATACTAATATAGTTCTTATGAATTTCAATCTTATATAAAAATAATGTACAATATAATTCAAAGGCAATTTTTCAACAATTAGGACTTACAATATAATATTGGTTCATTTATATAATATAATTATATTTTGGTCCATATAACAAAATATTTTCATGTTAAGATATTTGAACAAAAAATCATTTATAGGTGTACAAAACTTGAATAATTTAATAAATTATTTAGGAAAAATAACACGTTTATAACAAAATAAATGATAGTCAATAGACCTAAACTATTGATCTTAAGTACACTTTTGTACACCTAGAACATTGGTCCTAAAGTTCACATTGAACACATTTTGTACACCTAAACTATTGGTCCTAAAGTTGAAACGAGCCGAGTTTCAAGTCGAAAGAGCTTCGAACAAGCCAAGTCTCGAGCCTCAACGAGCTTCAAACGAGCAGACTTTTAAACGAGCCGAGCTCGAACATTAAGAGCTCAAACTCGGCTTGGCTCGATTACAACCCTACGTCAACCTTCAAGAATTCAACAAAATACTCTACGATCCTAATTTGATTAACAGAAGTATCTACAAATCTTTTAATAAGAGTCATTTGTTCCCGATGACTAATATCAGGAGTACAATCTAATATAACATAAAAATATTTATTGCTTTATTTTCTTAATAATTGTACTCCTTACTTCACTTGCCAATATCTCAAGCAATTCGTTTTGAATGTTATGTCCTATATAATGATACTGAATTTCTTTGCATTGAATCCTTCGAAAGTATTCTTGCATTAAAGGATCAAATTCTAAAAAGTTACCACTATTATTTTCATAAATTCTTTCATTATTTCCACAAAAAGATAAATTATTCTCAGCTATAAGTTTTAACCAAAGCAATTATTCTAACTAAAACTTGCTTCCAATGTTCTCTTTCTTTGCTAATTTTCTCTTGAAAGTTTTTGTCAGGTCTATCCACTTGATCACATTGAGAATATCATCAATGGCGGATGGAGATGGGCTCGGAGGTCTAGAGTACCTCTACTCTCTCATCACTATCCCACCTCTGCTCTTGGGTTTGGGCTTTGTCCAACTACGATTTTATCACCGACCTCACCTTTTTCGATTCCTGTTTCTATCACTGAATATGATCATTATTAGATTAACGACTCTTTAAGTTTTTGACTAACATTTTTCCAATCATTGGTCCCTCCTGTGGCTAACTAATTGTTGGAACCAAATAATTTACAAAAGTAGTAGTAGACTTGATCTAAAGGGGGCAAAAGACACAAGTTTTATTAACTAGGGTTCAATATGTGTATTAAGTCAACTTTTAAAACCCAACAAGTTTCAATTTCTTTGTTAAGGTGGTGGCATAATATAAAAAGGAGCAAGTTTAAACGACATCAAACAAGTCTACTGCACTCTCCTCTTCCGTCCCCTTGTATGCACCACTTGCCTTGTAGCTTTCTCTGCAACGAGACCCCAAAAAACGGAACGTCGTATCGGCTACCACGAACGTAATGGGGAGACAAAAAGGAGACGGTGGCAGGAGCAAGGCTCGTCCTTCAAGCAGCAAGTTTTTTCTGCTTACAAAAAAATTAATTTAGTTGATTGAGTATAGTATCAGAACTGTATATTCAACACTAAGTTTTTCTTTTACTTCTAAATTTATAGTCTTGCCGCTTCGCTTTTGCCGTCCGGTTCCGCCGCTGCCGCAGTTGGATTCGGCGGCTATGTGGGTAGCTCCCTTCTCGATTCTTCCATCGCCAGCGACGACGCCAACCCTCTTTTGGTATGATAAATCGATGAATTCATTGGTTCTTTTTTATTCAGAATTAAATTCAGTAATAATTTTTTTTTTGCTTGCAGGATATAGATAGTGAGGTGGCACAGCACTTGAAGAGGCTGGCTAGGAAGGATCCTACTACGAAGGTTTTTTTTTTCAAATTTTTTTGATATTATTGTTTAATAATGGTTTTCAGAAGTTAATGATGCTTTTTGTTTTGAAACAGCTTAAAGCTTTGCAGTCTTTATCGGTTTTGTTTAAGGAGAAGTCTGCAAAGGACATTGTGCCAGTTATTCCACAATGGGTATGATTTTCTTGTTGGTGTGTATGTGAACATTTATATTTGATTTTGCTACTAGAGCTTTTTTTCCTTTCTTTGTTTTGGTTATAATTATAGTTGATTTGGTTTATGTTGGAGCTGTGCACAAGCAATACTTTGCTTTTCTTTTGGAAAAAAAACAAAGAAAATCTTTTTTTAGGTCTATTCCTGTTCTCATTTGATTTTTGTTGATGTCCAAGTTATGTTCTTCAATAATTATTTTAAGCTCACACAAAAAATGAACAGATTGCTTTAAACATATTGGATTGAAATTAATTGAAATAGGTTATAACTGAATTAGCTAAACAGAAACTAGACAGGGCAGGAATTTGGATTGTGGAGGAACGAAAGTATGTCTAAAAAGAGAAAACAGATGGGTTTGCTGGTTTTTCCCTGTTTGAGCCGAATTATCCCTTTTCCTATTCTAGTGCTCATTTTAATTTTAACAACTAAACAGGTTCATGTTGGCGTTTTCTAATGTTTGGGTCAAATGATTTTTTTATTCTTTATTCTTGATTCTACTTTGGCTATCACTCATTTGTCTTCAATTTTGGCTACTTCTATCTGTTAGGCATTTGAATACAAGAGGTTGTTATTGGATTATAACAGAGAAGTTCGGCGAGCCACTCATGAAACCATGACCAATCTTGTTGCCTGTGTTGGGTACGCATATCTCTACTCTTAAGAAGGGAAATATGACTACATGCATAAATTCGCAAAGTTTGTGGTTTTGATAACTGTTTGGTATGAGCATCCCTTATGTTAAGAAGGGATGTGTGATCCAAGAAAAACTCCTCCAGTTATAGAGAGAAGCTGTCGTGTTTTAATCTTTTTGTAGTAGCATGTTGAAACTATTTACTTTTCTTAATATTTTTAGAAATTCATCAAACATTGTTCTTGATTTCTCAGAAGAGATTTAGCTCCACATGTGAAGTCTTTGATGGGACCATGGTGGTTTTCGCAATTTGATCCAGTTTCGGAAGTTTCTCAAGCTGCAAAGCAATCATTGCAGGTTTGTTCTTGTTTCTCGAGTTGTAAAATATATGAACATTGACTTCTTTTGGATTGTACATCGATGATGGGAAGTCTCTGGAATATTAGAATTTAATGGACAACTTATATCAAATAATTGATATGATTTCATAATTGATTCTTGAATTCTTTTAGTTTGTACTTGGCACTGGTCTATTATGTATTGAAGATGTCTTGAATTGTTTAGGACAGGTAGAGGGAATTATCCCTCTTTTCTTTGTTTTTCTTTCTTCACTATTACGATGTTATTGGTACACAGATGAAACACGGAATGATCTTTTATCCGAGTGATATTTTTTGTGTGGGCTAAAACCTTGGTTGAAGTAACTGGAAGGAAAGGAAAGGAAAAGAAATGAATTAATGTTGTTAAAATTTTCATCGTTTGGATACTGATACTATAAGAATGACGGAAGCAAAGGAAATGAAGTTCCAATAACATGCTAGACCCACCAAAAACTTAGCCTTCCTCCTCATGGGAGGAAATTGCTGTTCTTTCCTCTCATCTCTCATTTATTCCACAATTACCCTTGAAAAATGATCCATATAATAGATTTTTTGCCCCTTTGTGCCAGTTTAAACTTCCACAATTCGTTCCTTACCTATTTTGATAAAGATATCCAAACACACATAAAGGAAATTCAAAATCCTTTCTTTTCTCATAATATTTCCTCTGATTTACATTTTCAGAGAAAATACATCTACAAATTGGTAATTTTTATGATGCTATTTTGAAATAGTTTTCTTAGCTGGATATGTTTTTAGAGCAAACATTTTATTTGTCAAGTCAAAATGCTGCAAGCAGTTTTGTTATATAGTTAGCATAAATTTTATTGCCATTTGCTATATTGTAGTAATGTGCTATAGATTTATGTCTGTTAGCTCTTGAACGCTTCAATCTAATTGTTAGTATGCAAGTTGCTGCTATCCCTTCTGTTTCTGACCTTATCTATTTATGTAAAAAGGCTGCATTTCCAGAACAGGAGAAGAGATTAGATGCTTTAATTTTCTCTCTCAGTGAAGTATTTATATACTTGGATGAAAATTTGAAGCTCACTCCACAAAATTTGTCAGATAAAGTTGACGCACTTGATGAATCAGAAGAGATGCATCATCAGGTATGACTGATTTCATAAGCCTATTTGCGTCTATATTGGATTTGGTTTATAATGATCTTTGCCCACTGCCAAATTATGTTGTCTTATCTCTGTGATAGAATAGTATGCATGATTGGAATGAAGGTTTTATTTAGTCAACCCTTCATTATTTATGGAAACATGTTGTACGCAAACTAACTGTTTAATATATTAATTTCCATGAATTTTTGTTTCCTTTAAAGTAAAATAAGATAACATGTTGACAGTATTTTGAAATAGATTAATGTTTTGTCAAACAATTAATTGTCTGTTAATAATCTCTTCTCTATCTGCATGGAATATATATTAAATTTCTTTGGTAATAACTTAAATAATGTGTAGCAAAAAATATAAACTTTCCAGATGATCAATTTCCTTCTAGTTATTGCTCTCCTAAAACCATTCACAAATTTCAGGTTATATCTTCAACACTACTGGTATTGGCCACGCTTCTTGATGTTTTGGTTTCTGTGCAATCTAAAAGGCCCAGTAATGAAAACATCACTCTGGAGTCAAAACATGTGTCCAGGGCTAGGGCAACTGCTATTTCTTTTGCTGAAAAGTTGTTCTCGGGTCACAAATATTTTTTAGACTTTCTGAAGTCTCAAAGCCCAGCGGTTCTCTCAGCTACTTATTCATTATTAAGTAGTTGTATGAAGAGTATTCCTCATTCATTTAATGAAGGAAATATGAAAGCTCTTGCTACTGCAATACTTGGTGCTTTCCAGGAAAAGAATCCTACTTGTCATTCTTCTATGTGGGATGCAGTATTACTATTTTCAAGAACATTTCCTCAATGTTGGGACTCATTGAATGTTCGGAAAGTTGTAGTAAACGGACTTTTGAATTTTCTAAAGAATGCGTGCTTTGGGTCCCAGCAGGTCTCTTATCAAGCCCTGGTTCTATTTCTGGACATCATGCCTCCTAAAGCAATAGAGGGTGAAAAAAATTTTCTTGATTTTTTCCTTGACCTTTGGGATGGCAGGAAACTATCCCAGTCAACAACTGCTGATTGTCTAGTATTTTTTCGGGCATTTAAAGAATGCTTCCTCTGGGGATTGTGTAATGCATCAAGGTGTGAGCTTGTGTTAACGACATGTCATCTTCTGCTGCAGTAGAACAAGATATATAGAGAGTGTTTTATATTCTACCTGTTGTTTTACATCAAGTTATTTGTTTTTTCTAATGTGTATTTTCTTGTGTGCGCGAGATATTATGAGGGTTTGGAATCTGTTCATCAGTTTCAAGTCACTCTTGTTGACAACATCCTTGTGAAGCTTATGTGGCAAGAATACTTTTTTTTGTTGATTCAACAAACCTGTCCAGAGCGTACACTGGAACATCAGAGGCTGCTTCTGAGTGTGGTAGTATTATTCACCAACAATCAATGGAGTTACTAAATATCAAGTTTCCCAACAATTATTTGCAAGAGTTGGGAAAATGTATTGTTGAGATCTTGTCTCGCATTTATTTTATGGAATGTGATCTACTTTCTATCTTTTCTGTGGCATTCCGGGAGAGTTGCCTTGAGATGATTCAGCAAACAGATAAGACTGAGGGAACTACTGTGAATGTACAACAAATTATTAACATTTTGTCATTGC
>CAODLS012736584.1:0-10484 GCA_948243855.1 Flueggea neowawraea
TACGTTCAAAATCATCATACTCAAAGACATCACCATTCGCAATAACTGGAATGGATAATGCTGATGCTACATCTGCAATTTCACCCCATTTAGCTGGATCCCTTGGCCTATCAGCAACTTTTCTGAATTCATTCAACATGGGAAGATGCAAGCATTTTCCAAACACATCAGAAGGAATGACAACATTGCCCCCTTAATTTGAAGCAGAAAAGATTTTTTTTTTTTCCAAAGCAGCTAAGTTATTCCAGGTGTATATTCTACCAACAATTTGCAGTACTCTATATAATGCAACAGCATTAAGTTTTCTATGCTTTTCTTTTTCTCATTTATCAACTCAGCTCACAACTATCGTAATCCTTTGTCTTATCAACATGATTAATAATATATAACTTTAGTGCTAGGGCGAGCAGTCATTTTAGCACAGCAACTTAGGTATTTAAATATAGCTGACTTTTCTGCCAACTGTTACTAACAAGTGTTAGGAAGAAGCGTTCTCCTTAGCACAACAAAATTGACACTCTCGTGTTGCCATCTTCCCTCCAAGTTGATCTTCTCACGCAGCCAAACCGTGAAGAATGAATGAATAAAAATTTATTCCAAAACCAAGCGAAAAAATTACGTTCTCCATACCATCATTTGTGTCTGGGGTCAAAGTACTCAATCTCCACATAAATTGTAATAACAGGTAGTTTGCAATTGAGACTAAAAGCCTACAGGATGGTTTGAATTACAATTGAGTAGTGGGATCAAACTTGCCAAAAAGAAGAAAATATTGATGTCAAGAAAGAAGCACAAAAAAATAAATAATTAGAAATTCAGCTTCAGCAAACATCAACATAATTTATTTGTATTAAAAATACAGATAATTGTGTTTAGATTAATGGAGCAATCAGGAGCATTCACACAAAACAAACAAAAAATCTGTTATGCAGAATAGACTGGATTGACAGGCTGCGTGGGACTTTAGAAAAGTATGAAACATAATAAATACATGAATGTGATTACCTTCCATGAACGGCAAGAGCAGAAACACCAGTTTTTTCGATTCATCTTGCTAGTTCCACTGTATCTTGGGGAGATTTTAGAAGTCGAATCTTGCATGTCACTGGGACATTCAGGTTCCTCTTTAACGTAGTCAATATCTCCGGGAGAAGGGGTATAAAAAAACATAAATGACTCAAAGCATTCACTAAAGTAGAAAATAATGCTTTGCCAATGGAATATTTTGCATACATCATGAATAAGATCTGGTTTGGACAACAGTGCAGCACCCATCCCCCCACTTATGGAAAATGACTTGGGGCAACCCATATTGATGTCTATCGCAGCAACATCTTTACACCTAAAAACAGAAATGGCCCACCAATCATTTAATTAAGAGAAATTCGAAATTAACAGACCAATATTATACTACTTACACTATTTGAGCAGCAGAAAGAGCCCTTGTGGCATCAGAAGTCCCAAATTGGAACACAACCTGGTTTCTTTCTAGTGGACAGGTTTTGAAAACGACATTGTTTGTTCCCCTCTCCACAAAATCAGTACATCCTAAGCAATCTGCACAAGAGAAAGAAAATTAACTTCCAACATAGAGTCTTTGTGGTTTCCTCAAACAACACGAGAAAAATGAGAGGTATTCCCCCCAATAATGATTATTTTTTTAGTTTTTTTCTACAAGAGAACTGAGGAGATTAAAAGAAAGAATGGGAGATGAACACATATTGCTCCATCATATATTTACCATTTAGGCTAAAGGATAAAGCTCAAGAGATTCTTAGTCTGTACTCTCACATTATTGCGTGAAAGAAAGTTGAGTAATTTAATGCTTTTTTCTGTAATTGGGTCTTGGTCAAAGCTCAATTAGTGTTGAACCCGTTTACCACTCTATTGCAACTATAAGCATCAACTAATTTTAGATAGCACCCTATCTATTAGTGGCAACTTAATTCCAACTATTAATATTATCTGCATCATTGGCAAGCTGATTTTTCCAACCAACGTAACAGCATTACTTTGTCCTTGAACCCCAAACGTTTTTTCTAGAATCAACTGAAAAGCACCTAAGGCTCTGTTTCTATCATTTTTTAATCTTACATACTAAAGGGCTCCAAAGAAACAAGCTGAATTTTTTCCAAGTCAATCTGCCTTCACAGAATGGTTGAACAAAGCAAAATTCACCATTACCTGATGCTACTGAAAATCTTAAATCTTATTTTTAAACTTCAATCAATTCCAGTGCACACCTTACTAGAAAGTTCATGCAGATCATATCTTTGTCATCAATGTCTATTGAAAGCCATCAGTCACACTCATCTGAATATTCCTTCCGCTTCTGCTCAGTTTTACAATGCTTTACATCTTCGACTTTTTCTAAGCCTCTTAGAGGCTCTTTTGCGGCAATTTACCATCTTCCATCAAAAAAGAAAAAAAAGCCCTAATTTTTCGTCGTCCAAACGGGAAGCTTGTTGCAAGTTCCAGAGTTGACTTCTAATTAGAAACAAAAACTAAAACTGTTTACTTCAATAATTCAAACCAAACTATGCATAAATAATAGAGGCCGGCTAAGTATCCTGCTTAATCATTTCAGAGATCAACTATGCATAACTTTTTTCCTTAATTTTTTAAC
Source organism: Flueggea neowawraea (assembly GCA_948243855.1). Taxonomy (NCBI): domain Eukaryota; kingdom Viridiplantae; phylum Streptophyta; class Magnoliopsida; order Malpighiales; family Phyllanthaceae; genus Flueggea; species Flueggea neowawraea. Next base: position 2,627 of record CAODLS012736584.1, read on the forward strand.
ATATTTATTTTGGTCCATAATAAATTCCAACAACTTTTTTTCGATTTCCACTTTATCTTATCCAACATTTTTTAAATTTCAATTTAAAACGTTATAATTTATGTTTTGAAAAATTAAAGCAATCAAATGTGCTAAATAAAAATAAATATATGCATTAAAAAATTCAAAATAAATAATTCAACTTATCAATAAAAAATTTATTCAATTATATATATGAACTTTTTGATAAAAAATATCCTAAAGTATCTATTAAAAAAATATTAAACTTTTTGATTTGTTACAGTTGATATGTGACAAAAATCAAGTGTTTTCAATAAATTGTTTAATTCTTTATCATTTTTCTAAAACTTGTCCTCACCACATCCATATGGTTCATTCTTTTTCTTTTATCACCCACGTGCTCTTTTTTCTACACTAATTGTTAAAAAATAGGTCCGCTCATGCCGGATCATGGGTGAAACCTGAATCTGCTGAACAAATGATACTATATACAATATAAGGTTTAAGTAAAGTTTACTTTTAATTTATTATAAGTTTATATATAGATATTAGAAACTTTGACACAAACGCCTTTAATATAAATAAGCGTATAAAAATTCATTTCATATATTAATCTATTGCCACTCAAGACTTTCGAGCCGGCTGGAGGGCTGGTTAGGGGGATTCAAATTGTCTTATGTTTAAAAAATTAACTATACTATAAACATTCTTAGGTTTAGAAAAAAGTTTACTTTTAGCTTATTGTACGTTTATTTCTACCTATTAGAAACTTTATATAATATTATAATAAACACAAGTTATCTTTTGTTTACAAAATTGATAATTCTATGCACGATCTATGGTTTAAAAATAGTTTATTTTCCATTTATTTTGAGTTTATCTGTAGATATTACAAACTTTTGGCACAACATCATAAATATTAGTTAGTGGGCAGTAATTCACTTTATATATTAATTTGTTGTCACTCAACACAAAATGAATTTTTATATGTGATTATAATATTATCTTGGATTTACAAAACTGATAATACTATATTCAATCTATGGTTTAGGAAAAGTTTACTTTTAGTTTATTTTGATTTTACTTGCAAATTTTAGAACCTTTTGGCTAGCATCTTAAATATAAGTTTGAGTATAATAATTCACTTAATATATTATTTTTTTTTCCACTCAAAACAAGGGGGTAAAAATTTCAAAATGAATTAAATAGAAAAAAACAGAAAGTGTATATAATAGGAATAAAAATAAAATACGAGCATATCTAATAAAATATTTTGACATAATAAATTAAATTAATGACTTATGAAAATGTTTAATTAAATTAATGTGTAATAAATAAAATCAAAAAAAATAGAGGAAGAATTCCACTAAAAACAATTAGAAAGGACTAAAAATAGGTAATAATAGCTAAAAAGGATAAAAAAAAAAAGAAAAGATAGAGAAGTGGAGGACTGAAATGTTAAATAGGAAAAAAAACCAAACGTGTATATAGTAGGACTAAAAAATAAAATAAGACTATATTAAATAAAATAGTTTGATATAATAAATTAAATTAATGACATAACAAAAAAATTCAAAAATGAAGAAAGCTCAAGAGAAATGACTGAAATAAAAGAAATTGTGCAAAAAAATGGAAAAGAAAAAGAAAGGAAAATAGTAAAAGGAAAAAAAGACAGCAGAGCACATAATGAATTTAAAAAAGGAGGGCAGTTCGGGTCGGACAAGGGTGATATTTGAGATCCACTAAAAACATTTGAAAAGGATGACAAAGAGAAAATATCTAAAAAGGCTCAAAATTGGAAAAGAAGAAGAAAGGAAGGACGTAATAATAGTACATAAATGGATTGAAATGTTAAAGAGAAAAAAATAAGCCAAAAGCACATAGAATAGGACTAAAATAATAAAACAAGGGCATATTTAATAAAATAAATTAAATATTGAAGAACGGCTAAAAAAATCAGCCCAAAAAACCAATAAAAAATAAATCTGAGAAGTATTTAAGTAAAACAAATAATTAAAAAGGGAATTACACATGAAAAAGCATGAAAAAATAAAGGACTTATTTGACAATATAATATTTTTAATATTTTGTTATTAATCTTTAGATATTATTATAATTCCTTATTAATGAAATTATATTTTTAATGCTTAATTTTTAATTTTCAAGTTAAATTATATTTTAAATATTTATTCAAATAATTATTAAAATAAATATTATATACGATAATTCTTAAAATAATATTTTAAATCAAATATTAACTCATAAAATATTTATATAAAATAAATATTTTTATTATAATAAATAAATAAAATAAAGAGTGAAGTGATTATTGGTATTATATTAAAACATAATACAAGGTTAACTATTAAAAAAAATTATTGAATAAAGAGTTAATAAATTACTTATATAATAGACTTAGTAGCCTAAAATGAGTTGACGCATTAAATATGCCCTCAAATGCTAATGAGACATTAGTGGTTCCACGAGACTTTTTTCTTTTTAACCAAATTCAACTCATTCACTCTTATGTCATGGTAATTTTTTTACCAACGTGCAACGTTACTTCTAACTTCTAATTTGTATCATAGTTGACTAAATAAAATACTAATTACATATATTAGATTATATAATAATATTAAAATTTTGTGGGGCCCCAGGCAGCTGCCTGTTTTGGCTATAGACAGAGTCGTATTGAATTTAGGTTACTCGTAACCCACGGTCCCTGAAGTCGTTTTGCGGGACGTTTGCTTAGCATTTTTATTGTTATTTTATTAAAGTCCTCAGTTTCTAGTCTCTCAGCTTTTTCATCCGTAACTCATGAGCTATTTTAAGAGTCTCGCCGGACGCCTACTTAGCTTTTCATTAAGCACAATTTTATTTTAATCACGTTGGAGTAAATCTGACAGTTGGATCAAAACAATCCAACGGTCAAATTTTGTTTAAAAAAAGCATGTGCATGTCCGCCCCTGACACATGTAGCTCGTCCTCCCGCAGGAGGACATGCTACGACATGGGGACTCGTGTTAGAGGCTATGGGATCTTAGCCACGATGTGAGCAGCCTTATGTCTTAAAAATATGTATTGTCTCCACTTAATCTATTTTTACAATTTATTTTTACTAAATTTATTTTAAATAAATACTCCTAAACTAATTTATTTTAAAAATTGAACTCACTCTAACAACATCCATTATTTAATTCCCCATTTTAATATTTTATTATTAAATTAAACAAAAGTTTTAAAAGTGCTACATCACCTCTGTAAAAATAAAAATAAGAATTATTATTTAATCTTACTACTTATTATTTAATTTATTAATAAAATATATAAATAATAAATGAAATAATCTAACCTAGATTCCCCAATCTTATGCGTCGAGCCCGGGAGGCTAGTCTACAAGCTGGCTTATTTGACACTGAGGTAAGCCATGCTAAGCATAAAATGAAGGCTATCACAGAATTTTTAAGATAAATTAAAATAAAAGGTATATTAAAGTATGTTATTTTAACAAACATGCTATTAGGTTCCAAAAAATTAAATCTGACGGTAATCACTTAATATTTATAGATAGATATTTTAAGTTCAAACTTTGGTAAAAGTAAGGATAAAATAATTGATTTAAACTTTGTCCACCATTCTACCTTTTTTTTCAAAAAAACAAGCATATTAATTAGCATTGTTGGACATGTTTTTAGAGCATTCTAATAGCCTTCTTTATAACGTTTTTTATTACATTTAATTTAATTAACTTACTTTGAAATTGTAGCGTTTTTGAAAACTTTGATTAATTTATTAAGTTGAGTAATGAGAATCGTTAGAGTAGGTTTAATTTTTTAGTTAAGTTAATGGAATTGAATAGATTATAATAAAGACAATTATAAGAGATGAGTGGATTCAAATTTGAGCTAAGAGCATGTTCAATGCTATTATTTATTTTTTAGTGTAATTTTTGTAAAAATAAAGATTATTGGTGTTCTTTAAAATTAAATGTTTTCTTTTAAAATTTGAATAAAAATAATAGAAAAATGAATAATGAATAGGAAAGGTGATGAAAATATCATAAAAAATTGAACTTCATTAATGATTTTATAGAAAATAAATTTAAATATTTAAATATGGAGAGTCAAAATTACTCTCTAATCTCAATATAAAATATAAAAAATATATTAGTCTTATGTTTTGTGATGAGTCTTTAAAAATAAAAAAAAAAAAAAAAAATTTAAAGAGTATTGAAAATGATCAAAGTTACTTGAATTAAATAGAACTAGTGCAATACTCGTGCTACACATGGTAAATTATAATATTTTGTTTAAATTAATAAATAATATATTTTTTGTTCAAAAATATTTTTAAAATTAATACTTCAATAATAAAAATCAAAATATTACAAATCAAGAGAGAAACTATAACTATTAAATATTTAAAATTATTATAAAAATTTCTTAATTTTACTCATAATTCTTTCATGAATAAAATATGTTATTTTTTCCCTAGAGAAGTATATAGATTTGCCAAAATAAAATATTCTAATTCATATATTACAATATTAATCAAACAAATGTATATGCATGCATTAAATTAAGCCAATATAACTAATATTATCTTAATTTGATTGAAAGTATCAAATCACAACTAATATGTTGACAAAATTGGTATATATAATTACATAACAAAAATTAATATATAAAACAAAAAAAGATATATTGATTTAATATATATTGATTAAATGTATATATTAATTTTTGTTATATATTGATAGAAATATTGATTTTTTTGTTATATAATTAATGATTTTAGAAATTTTTTGTATATTATATTACAAAAAAGAAACGAGAGAAGAGATTTAGAAGAGTCGCCACATGCCAATAAGTTAAAACACCACTTATCAAAACTTAGAGAAAACTTCCTAACTTTAAATATATATATATATATATATATATATATATTATGTTAAAAAAAGCGGTTCGCCCATGATGGGTGAATCGAACCGATCAGTCAAGGTGTGAATCAGCACCGTAGACCGAGACTAATTGGTAAGCCTAATTGAGTTGGACCTATTAGCCTCATAATGGGTCCGATGAGCAAAGCCCATTTAGAGGCCCATTTGATTGCTTATAAATAGGAATAAGAGAAAAAGGAGAAGGAGAAGAAAAGAATTTAAAAAAAAGGAGGGACAGAGAAAAATGTTTCTCCCCTCCCTCATCCTTCCTTCCATCTTCCTTCCTCCATCTCCTTACACCATGAATCATCCGTTGGTGATTCCGATTCGCGTGGCATTTAGACTGCGAACAAGCCGAGCACTCCCATCGGCAATACGACGGTGGTTTGCTCGCTAGACCAACATCGGATCCAATCATGTTCCTCTGCTGGTTGTTGTTGGTTTTCGCTAGAATCGAGGTTAATAAATCAAACATATTATTTATACTGTTTATTTATTGAACCAGTATAGGATTCCTTCATCGGTATCAGAGCCAGCACGATTTTTTTGAATTTGTTTCGAAAACATTGTTGGTCTATGTCTAGTATGTCTGATGTATTTTTCTTGCATTCTACTTTTTATCTCCATCAAGATTTTTGGTTCAAGTCCGTCCAGAGCCAAAAACTGAAAGTTGAAATTTTGAAATTCTGGCAAAAGATTTGAGATCAGCGACCTTAAAAACATAACCTGACCAAGTTTTGTCACGAAATTCTATCGAGAAAGTAGTCAAAATAACGAAAATCCGATCGAAAAATATTGTGTAAGAAGGTTACAGATGAATTTGTTCATCTGATCCAATAGGCGACGTGGTGCATTCTTATTGGCTGAACGTGGACCATTCAGAACGCACCACTTGTCACACGTGGCGTTGTCCTATTGATTGGAGAAAAACACGCGGACCACTCAGAATGAGACACGTGTCAAAAGCGGACCAAGTCAATGTTGACTGACCAAACATGGACCAACAGATAGTCAACACGTGTCGCTCAATCAGCACAGTCAGCGATGATTGTACAACACGTGAACCAGTGAAAGCCTGACACATGTCATAATGCCAGGTAGGCTTACACGTGGCGTGCTGAGTGTAATGTCACGTCATCACTGTAGACCACCCAATAAGTGACACGTGGCAAAATGTGCCACGTGGTAAACACCTCATCGCCATCTGGCGTGACACGGGGCGATGCCATCTAGATTGTTTATCCATATGATCGAATCAAAAAATGGCACGTGTCCCTGTTCACACGTGTACATATGTGATGATGACATGTAGCGGCGGAAGAGGTGGGAGCGCGTGGTCGTCCTTTTGTCAGCATGTGACATGTGTCCAAACCTCCATTTCTTGCCAAATTTTCGAAAGAATTATTTTTGATTTTTTTGGAATTTTCGTTATATTTTTCACAATTTTTTGAGTTCCAGAACAATTTTTCCCAATTTGTTTGGTGTATGAAATTTTAAAAAAAAATTGTGAAAAATGAATTTTTTGTCATGAATAATTTTGGAAATTATTTTTTCAAAATAATTGATTTGAAAACGTACAAATATGGTTCTCATTTAAATAATTGGAACACGATTTCAATTATTTGGATAATACTCGAGTATATATATGCCTATTTATTTGTAATTTATTACAAATAAACGAATGAGATAAAATCATATTGTATTAAATAAAGTACAAATTAAGAAAAAATTTGCACAACTCCAAAAAATTAGTATTTTGGGATGATGGTAGTCATAATGGGTAGAATGTAATTGTGCATTTAATGCACAAAGGTCCAACATTATTCCAGGATCGTGGAAAGAGATCGTGAGAAGTAGGAGATCCACTTTAAGGTTATATGATTTGTAGAATTCTCGAAAAGTTGGTATGACCACTTATGAATTTTATTATGACATGTTAGATAGTGATCCATTGTGTATCAAATTGGGAGATAAAGGTGCATAATGTAATACTATATTTGTGTGGTATTATTTTGGGTAATTTTATAAGCATTATTTGTGTGTTAATTTTTTACGTACGTGACTTCTATGTCTAAACCATCAAGTAGCTTCTATTTTCAGTCCGAAGCATCTCAAGTATTTGAAATTTCATCTCACGTACTTTGGTTCAATGTGACGTACGTGAATTTGTAAGCTTGCTTATGTGAAAGATCAATACTTGACCATTGCTTCATCTGTTTGTCTCGATCCACGTGAAATTCAAACAAACAAGCTCTGAACTACAATCTTCGTCTTGTCTTATATGTCTGACATACGTGACTTCTATTGACACACGTACGTGTGGCTTCATGCCTTCAGTTGATTCAAGACTTCAATTTTCCCGCTTTAATTCTGATCATACTTCACGTACTTTGGATACCTCTCACGTACGTGTTATTGTCTAACGTACGTGAACCTTTTCTAACGTACGTGTGATCACTTCTTCTAACTTCCAGTAGCTTCTGTTTCAGCTCACGGTCGAACTCACGTACTTGAGGCTTCACTGACGTACGTGACATTCACACACGTACGTGACTTTGGTTTGACGTACATGAATCTTGCTTCAGATCAAATTCTGTAGTTTGTTCATCATCAAAACTTTAGAGAAATCTCAATGTTGACCACCCTTGGTCCAACAATCTCCCCATTTTTGACGATGACAAAACACTTAACTTCCTCTAAATAAATGCATAAGAATTTGAAGATCGAATCAAAGTTTTTAGCCTTGTTCATTTAGTTAGCTCATCAACATTAATAAATATGCTAACATTTGATTTTACTAACTCCCCCTAAGATTTTGCATTATTTTCAAATATCAATTTTAACCAAATTATTCAATTTGTTTTTAAGCTCAATTATAACATAGCATTCTTCTCCCCCTTTTTGTCATCGATCAAAAAA
>CAODLS012736828.1:0-18873 GCA_948243855.1 Flueggea neowawraea
AATTGGGTACTCGGCGGCGAACTTGGCTCGGTCAATACTTCGTGACCAGAGGAAGATCCACCCTGTTTCGGTGCTTGCAAAAGGGTTCCATGGAATTGATGATGGGGAAGTGTTCCTGAGCTTGCCGGCTCAACTGGGTAGGGGCGGTGCTTTGGGCGTCACCAATGTGCATTTGACTGAGTATGAGGCTCGTCGGCTTAGGGAATCTGCTAAGACCTTACTGGAATTGCAGAGCCAATTGGGAATTTGATTTTACTGTATGCCTCAGTTTTGGTTTACTTTGTTGTTGTGGTTCTTGTATTGACATTTGGATCCAATTAATTATTTGTAATATTTGTTGATTATTAGTAACAAAAATTATATCAGTTTTTTAGCATTTTTCAGTTTGTATGAAATTGTGGGCGAGCATGGCGACAGGTTAGTGTTGGTCTGGAATAGATGCAGCCCATAGTAAGCTTGTTGTTGGACCAAAAGAGGTTAGGTTGTGAACTGTGATAGGCTGATAATAGCTTTTGAATTGATCAAAAAGCTTCACATTTTGGGCAATGGGTACTGTTTCTGAAGCTAACCTAGATTAGTGAATTAGTTAGTACTTTAGTAACCATAAAAAAATCCATCCTGTTTGGGTTCTTGATCAAGTGTTCATATAGCATTAAGGGGTTCCCTATTACAAGGGTGGTGGGGGGTTAATTCCCCAACTTTTTTGCCACTTTAACAGCCTTCTCCATTAGGAGAAGATAGATGTTTCTCAATTGGTTAGTATGCTCTAATCTTTGAGGGTGGTCTCCATTTATTTTTATATTATTTTTTTATTTTCTCTCACAATTTTACTTATTTTCTCTCAACTTTAATTTTTTCTATTCAATCAACCATTATATTTTGTTATTAAAATTATTATTTTATAATTAAAACTATTATAATGTAATATTTTAGTATTTTTTTATTAATATTTTGACATTATTGTAATTTTCTATTAATGAAATTGTAATTTTGATGCTTAATTTTTAATTTTCAAGTTAAATTATATTTTAAATATTTATTCAATCAACCACTAAATTTTATTTTACTAAAATTATTATTTTAAAAATTCAATTAAATAATTACTAAAATAAATATTATATACTATAATTTCTAAAATAATATTTTTTAACTCAAATATTAGTTCACAAAATATTTATATCAAATAAATATTTTTATTATAATTTAGATGTTACAAATAAATAAAATTGAGAGTCAAGTCATTATGGATCATAGTGAGATGTTAGTTTATTAGAGAGAGATAATTTATTGAGTTAGAGGTTAATAGATTATTGATGTAATAGGTTTATCAATTAAAAAATGAGTTGGTGTATTAGAGATGTTGTAATTATGAGTAAAGAAATGTTTTTGAGTTCGCTTGATCAACTGGTGGGGTCGACGATATGAACTTGAACTCTGCTTCTGCTAAAATCATCTTGAAGGTGAAAGCCAGTTAGGAGTTAGATAAAGAGGCTGTTAATAGTACGTGGTGCAACCAATGGATTTGCAGTAATACACGAAATGGGTTGAAAGTTATGGGCGTGGGGAAAAGGAGTTCGGCATTTGATAGCGGAATCGAGTACGGAGCTGGCAACTTTTTTTTTTGTTGTCGTCAAAGAATTTTGAACGAGTTTTGAATTGAGAACCTGAAAATTAATACTCTTTTCGTCCTTATAAAAATAATTCATTAATTTTTTAAAATATCTTAAAATAATTGTCACATTTCTAAATAAATTTTATTTTTTTATTATTTTCTATTTTTGTCCATTATTATTATCTTTAAGTCAAACAAATATAAATAAAATCTTTCAATTTTTGCTAACTATAATAATTATACTAGTGAGGACATAAGAGTAAAAATATCATCTTATTTTTTATTTTTTAATCTTTTTATAAATAAAAGAATGACAATATTTTAAGGACGGAGGAAGTATTATGAACAATCAAAGAGGTTGGTGTGGGAATCAACAAGCACTTGCATGTAGTGTTGGGCATATTGGCTCAGCCTGAAAAAAGGGTATGACTGGGCTTTTAATTTCTAGCCCCGGCCGGCCCAATTTGCCTATATTTTTTAAAAAAGTAGGGTTGGGTTTGGACTTATGTTAGGTCCGAGGAGCTGGTTTGGCCCGGTCATATATATTATATACATTTTATATATTATATATATATAATATAGTATATTAATATTAATTTGATGTATTATGTATTATAAATTAGTAAAAATGATATTAATTATAAATTTAAGAGTTGTTTAGTATTTATTAAAGTATAATTTATATAATAAAGTATAGGTCAAATTATATTTTCATATAAAAAATGCAGAATATTATATTTAAAAAAAGGCTGGGCTAGGCATTTGACCTGCTCAATCGGGTCTGGCCCTGCCCGGCCTTGCCCATGTGACCGGGTTGGAAAAATGTCCTTCAGCCTGGCCCGATGCCTAACACTACTTGCATGGGAGATTTGGAGTTTGTTACATACAGATTAGACTGTACTTATACATCACATGGTTTGAGAAACAGAACAAATCCGTTAATAGTCTACCAAGATATGCACTTTGAAATATTTCTTTTGAGTTTTTTTCCCCTTTTATGTTATTTAGTTTCCTCAGACATACTTTACCATGTATGTAATTTGATAAGATATCATTCCTATTTTTAATAATACACACATCCCAGCTCTCTTGAATCAAACTAGATTAACTGAGATGGTAAAATCACACGATTAGTTAAATCAACTTAATTGAGTTAATCTTTTTATGGATTGGTTGTTTTTTCTTAGAAAAAATGATAGACAAGTTAACACACTTCTTAACAGGTATTCTGATTTCATTTATGTTTTGCCAATATTGATATTAGATTTCAAAAACAAAATATACCAAATATTACGTAAAAATTATTTCATTTCTTCAAAAAGATTACTCATATTGACCCCTAGCCGAACCCAGGCCCAAAACATCACACTTTCATCAAAAACGGCGTCGCTTTTTCTTCCCCGGAGTTAGAAATCAGACCAGTATCGCTATCGCGGCTTATTCCAGACGAACGAAGCATCCAAGAAGAAATGGCAGGAAGATTGAGCAACGCAGCGTCACGGATCATGGGAGGAAACGGCGTCGTAGTCCGTTCCATCGCCTCCTCACTCCACCTCCGCTCCGGCATGGGTCCACCCGTCGGTCGGCATATCGTTCCGGACAAACCCGTAAGTAACTATCCATTCGTCATTTTCGATTTCTCAATCTCCGAAACTCAAACCCAAAAATGTTTCTTTTGCAGCTTCCGGTAAATGATGAATTGGTTTGGGACAACGGCACGTCGTTGCCGGAGCCTTGCATTGATCGAATTGCCGATACGGTTGGGAAGGTAATTATTTATTTGTTTTCTAAATTACTCTGATCCAATTCAGCGAATTCGGTAATTTAGAGTATTTGAAATCGTTGAGTTTTGTGTGTGTTTGTGCTTGCAGTATGAAGCGTTAGCTTGGTTGTGTGGTGGTTTGGGGTTTTTCGCTACGTTGGGAATATTGGCTGTTTGGAATGATAAGGCGTCGAGGATTCCATACGTACGTGACAACTAAATCTATATTTCGTTTTGTGATATTAGTTTGTGTATTGAAGTGTTATCATTTTGTGTTGAATGGCTCATTGTTACCAAACGCCAGCGGTGATGTGTTAGTGATAGTACTTGCTGAGTATAGCATGTTTTATAGTAGATTCATACATAGCATGCTGGCTGTCGCCAGTGGTATTAACAGTTCGCTGAACATTGGTTTTTGGTTAACATAGTCTGAAAAATTGGAATTGTATGTTTGCGGTTATAATGTTTAATTTCAATTTTCACGTTGATGTTTAGCTGCCAAGTAATTATATACAAATTGGGAAAAGGAAAAACATTTTGTTTCGTTGAATTCAGATTAGCAATGTGAAAAAAACACAATTTCTGACTAAGGGTTGCTGAATTAGAAATCTTAAGAGGTACTGCAGTATTGGAAATGATAGACTTCTTGGATACTAAAGCTGTTTATCTCTCAAAAATTAGTCTTTAGTCTTATATTAGTTCAGAGAGGGTTCAATATCAGTGGAATTACCATGACCAAGAACTGTGGCTTACTGTTTGTGTGAACTCTGAGAATTCTTTAAACATAAATCTGTTGTGTCCTCATCTTTGTCTTGGATAAGTAGTTGTGTTCATGTTGTACTGGGCAGTCCAAATAAAAGTGAATACTCTGATGGCACTTGTTCATGTATTCACTCAGTTATCTGATGGCGCTTCACCTTTGAGATATTTGCTTCTTCAAGTATACACGATGTGATTTTATGTTTCTTAGTTCTTATCGTGCGTGCCTTGAGTGCCATACATTGTTATGCATCTTATAGATTAATCTATCCTCTTTTCTTAAGTTATTCACCAATATTTGGATCTTTACTCTTCCCTGAGTATAGCATCTGTAGTCCTGCCACTTGAGTGATGTGTGAATAATCTGCTTTTGTGTCCCTTCACAGCTGACCCTCCTCCTTTTAAGGGAAATCACTTGAGTGATAAGTGAATAATTTTTGTCGTTCTCTATATTCAATAAGAGGCTTTGTATTGATTTATAAAGCAAGTCCAGCTCTAAGATGAGACAATGTGTAGATGAGTTACTTTTACTTGAATTTGAATTTGTCAAATCTGGTGAATATCATGGGTTATTAATCACCTAAGAGAGGATTTTAACCGAACACCCTGGGTATATGACGTGGAACTTTGCTATTTGGTTGTAACTATGGTAGCTTGCTTGTAGTGTTTGTGATAATCATCTCTTTAGGGCCTATTTGTGGGCAAATATTTTTGAAGTTATCATCTTTCAAACATTTTTGCTTTCTCATTTATATATCTAGATGTACTTTGACTTTATAATATGTGAAACCCAGTTATTTGAGAAAAGAAAAAAAGTGTCATGAATCATGTGGCATTTGGATGCTTTTCCAGAGGCATTTTTACTTCTCTCTTTGTTGCATATTAAACACTTCTTCATTGTTCCACTTAATATGTATGATGATGCCTTTATAGCATCTAAACCAATGACCTCAGTGCTGCTATGGGTTCATTGGATCCTCACTATTCATTATTACATCCTTCGTTGTTATATTTAATGTTTTAGACAATTTTATGTTAAGTGTTTAAAATGAAAGTCGCAAGTGCTTGATTTCTAATATTTGTCGCTGTTCCTACATCTGATAACATTAGTTTGTTTTGTTTATCAGACACCAAAAGTCTATCCTTATGACAACCTGCGTGTGGAGCTTGGTGCAGAACCGTAGGTTGGTTCGGGGCGGGTATTGCACAGATCATCTTGTTTCGTTGCACTTCATTGTTGTTCATCTGTTAGCTTTCAAAATCTGAAACACTTAAAAAAATAATGGTTGTAACCAAAATTAACGTCTTTGAGTAAGATGATCACTGAAACACCATGTCATCTAGTTGCAGATTGTTACAGACTACAAGTGTGTTTTCCGGACTTCTGCCAACTTGAGAAACTCAAATTGCTTCGGTGGGTTTGTCTTGCCTTTTCACTTGAGTACTAGACAAGATGCTCATTCATTATAGTTTGTTAGCACATTCTAAAATTGTTAGATCTCTCTCTCAGCGCAGACTCAGAACTGAATTGCTACCCCTTTACTCTCTCGAGATTGATCAAATTACAAATAGGGCCAGTATAAACCTAAGGGCCTGCTTTTCGGATTCGAGGCCTCTTGTTTAGCCCAAAAAGTTTATCTTAATAAATAGAGCCAAGCGTAGGCTCTGGGAATTGGCTATGGGTTAATTACGCCTAGGCTTTTTTTCTTTTTTAATTATATACGTAGCACTTTTTATTTTGCATTTTTTTGGGAAATAACGATGTGAACTGTTATACGGGGAATACCAGCTTTCTTTAAGTTTTCAAGACGGAACTTTTTGTATCTCGAGTTCCGTGATTTTCTCCTCTCTTATTTGCTTTTCTCCTCTCTCAATCATCCTCTCTTTCTTCTCTCTCCTCCGATCTTTACTGTTTCTCTTTTTCTCTCCGCTCACCTCTCTCATCGCGGCTTCGTCTTCCTTTCGCCGCCTCTCTCATCTGTCGTCGTCTCCTCTCTCTATCTTGTTCTCCTCCCTCTCCTTCTCGTTTCGAGATCTGGCTGCTCTCGTCCTCGCTCTTCTCCAGTTTTATTTTATTTTAGTCCCTATTTTTTTACAAAAAAAAATTAATATTTTTCTAAGGTTTTTTCTAGGGTTTCTCTTTTTGCTAGGGTTTGTTTCTGGTTGGTGCTGGAAATCCGATTTTTGTTTCGACAGTTGGTGAATGTTCTGTTCAGTATTGTTCTTCAACTGTGAACTCTTCTTTCCCTGTCTTAAATTATTGTACTTGTAAATCTGAGCAAATTCACCAAGGGTTAGCAGTCTGCAGTTATGCATATTTATGCTTGTATCTTGATAATGTACAGGTGATACCAACCCCTTGTGTGGGCGCTTTGATGTGATTGGAACAATTGGAAATGAAGTTTATTTCAGGTTTATTTTAAGTTTATTTTAAGTGTATTTAAGGTTTATTTTACAAATTTGAAAAAAATTTAAAAATGAGCATGTGCAATTCCTGGCTACTGTACAATTCCCATGTTCCCCGATCATGCAAAAGCAAATTCCCAGTTCAGTCTCCAGACTTCAAACTAATAACAACAAAGTTATTGTCAGTCTCACATGTCCAAGTACAATTATGTCATTCTCTGATGGAATACATGGAGCCACATTTGGGGGATGTTCTCCTTTTTCTTTTTTCCCGAGGGATTTGAATTCGTGAACTCACATAATGTAAGCATTAATTGTACAAATATTCTCGAAAATTTAACCTATGTTTAATTTAGAAAACAGTTTTTTATTTTTTTTTTGTTTTGTTCCTATTTGTTGAAAATTGAAAACATTTAGAATATATGTTTGCTAATCAATTTTTTTTAACAAATTTTTCATTTTTTTCATCTATGTTTTTTAGAAAACAATGAAAAATTTTGTCAACTAAACAACCACTTAGTTTCTCAAAATTTAGTTCTCTCTCCGTATGATTATAAATCTCATTAAATTATAAAATAATCTTTCATTAAATGACCATCTCTCTTAATTTACTAATAGGTTTATAGTCCATTAACATTGCACGTCAAAGATTTGATCCTTAGAGAGAGCCAATGTCTACTTTAGTTTTGAAAGGGTCATTGAATTTGACATAAATTGAATAATAAAATCCACTTATTATTGTAACAGATTCGTTACAATCATTGATGAGGAACGTTACAAACTTTAATGATCTTTTATAAAATCACCACCTATAAATAGATATGAATGACACTTTTTAAGGTACGCAATATTCTCGATACACGCTATTACTCTGCCGAATTCCCTAGTGACTAGAGCGTTAGAGACTCCCCGGGGAGCATCCAGACCTCACTTTGTTCTTTGTTTTCAGGTCTCGAGGTGACATTCATCTTCCCGAGTATTCAAGTACTTATTATTATTGTTGTTCATTTTTTTAGGCAATAACAATTTGCGCTGTCTGTGGAAAATTGAACAAAAAGCCTTGTTCGTCGACGATCGAGAAGAAGTATATCAATATCATCTACAACACTCATCATGGTGCAAACACATTCAAACCAAGCCAGAAATCCCGAGGAAGATGCGAGGAGAGTTGGTGCTGGAATGGGAGCCTCAAGAACTGTTGTCCCCACTGTTCCACTTGTCGACTACGAAGCACTCAGAAAACAGAACGGGGAGAACCATAAAGCTTTAGGCGAGATGACAACCTTGCTTCAGCAGTTTCTTCCTAAGGAGTAACTCCCACCCACGTTGTGCGCCTACGCTCAAAGTGCCTGGAGTGGAGGAGTCCTCGAAAGACGTGATGCTCTGCAACAAAGTCATCATCAACCTTCTCGTGTTCCTGAGCAACCAAATCCTCCACCTCGTTAAGAGCACTTCAACATTCATGTTCCAAAATCTCGAGTCAAAGATACAAGGGAGAATTGTCCCGAGGTGGCAAAAATTACCTATAAAGGAGAATTTAGGATTCCTTCAAGAAAGGTTAGAGCAGAGCCCCGATCCTCGATGAATGCTCAAGGAGCGGTGGTCATGAGGATGATGATCGAGAAAGTGCTTGAGCAGAAGAAGCTGGTTCCTATGGAAGGCGACCAACAAAAAGCCAAAATCCAATTCACCAAGGAGGTCATAGGAAAACCACTTTCCCCGAAGTTTAAGATGCCTCAACTGCCAACTTTCTCAGGAAAGGAGGATCCGAACGAGCACATTCAGAACTATGAGACCATCATGATGCTTCATGGATGGGAGGACGCCATCATGTGTCGCACATTAACAATCACACTGAAGGACCATGCTCGTTCGTAGTTCAATGGATTGAAGGAGGCTTCGCTCTCCTGCTTCGACCAATTAAGGAAGGAGTTCGTCAATCCCTTCATCATAAACAACAAGCGAAAGAAAGATGCCACATACCTGTTGAGCGTAAAACAGAGCGACAATGATACTCTCCGACAGTATGTGGACATATTCAGGAATGCCACCCTCGAGGTACATGATCTATAACATGGAGTGGCAGTAGCTGCGATGCTACAAGGGACACGATCAGTGCAGTAACATGAGTCGTTGTCTCTAGACCAACCTAAGACCCTAGCCAATCTATTCATTCGAGCGAACAAGTATATACTGCAGTCCAAGGTCACGAAGATCGTGGGAACTAAGGACGACAAGGAGAATAAGCGGAAGGAAAAAGAAACTTAAGAGCAGCTGAACGAGAAGAAGGAGAAGTCAAAAGACTTTAAAGTACTCTTTAGCCCCGTTACGAGTACACACTGTTGATCGAGTCAAGGTCAACAATCTTAGAAAAAATAGAAGGTTTTGGACTCATCTCATCGGGAGGAATGAGGAAGCTTACTGCTGGTTCCAATGACGTGAGTGGACATCTTGGTTCAAAAAGAGTACTTGGACCGATTTGTTTGTGATGAAGCATTATAAGGAGAGCCAATCAATAAAAAAAGCAACGAAGGAGAAATGATGATCAAAGAGGTGATCAACACAGGACCAACTAGGCATGATGCCACTCGGAACGACAGGCTTTGCCTATTGAGTATACTCTTAGCGGTGGTAAAAGTTAATCTTTTCAAGTTTCTATTAGTCTTTCTTTATGTAACTTGTTGTTTTGAGCAAATAACATGTATATGTTAATTTCTTATGCATAATGATCATCCTTTCTAGTAAGAGAACATGAAAGCATGGTGCTTAGCCACACGAACACGAAAGGGCCTGCAGAAAAATGGGCTCGTGTAATCAAAAGTAACCGAACATGTTACGAGCCAGGACATTAACTCCTCATCGTCAACGCAAAACAAACCATTTAGAAACTGTAAAACGTAGCGTGAGTAGAAAAAGCTTGCGAGAAATCGAGCTCTCACCATCTACGCGTGCGGTAAAGAATTATAAGTTCCCAAAGTTGCATGAGTAGAAAGGCTTGTTAAAACTCAAGCCCTCACCAAGAGCATGCGACAAAAAACTAAACTGTGAGTAGAAAAATTTGCTAGAAATCGGGCTCTCATGCGACAAGTATGTGAGTAGAAAAGCTTGCGGGAAATTGGGCTCTCACCACGCGATTAAAAGATAGACTACGATGTGGCAATGGAGCACAAAGCTTGCTTGAAATTGGGCGCTTATTGTAGAACACATGCAATAAAAGATTAAAATAACATATAATCATTTAGCCTGCGGGAAATCGGGCGTTGACTAATAATAAAGTGCTAAGACGTGTGGCAAGTGAAACCCAAAGCGGTATTGTCATGAATGCATGACACATCTTATTCACTAAGCGTGTAGCACGTGAAACCCCAATTGGTATTGTCACGAACGCAAGCGACAGTTTGTTTGCTCAGGCATCTGGCAAGTGAAACCTCAAGTGGTATTGTTACGATTGGAGGCAACAATTTGTCTACTTCGTCTTCATATCACGAATCAACTATTACTAAGACTCCACCAAAATCACATGCCCAATAGTAATTTGGTCACGTGATTGGGGAGCAATTGATATGGCATACTCCATGAGGAGATGAAGAACTTCACGAAGTGGAGTCGAGAGGATGAACTTCGTAAGGTGGAGTTGAGCCGATAAACTTCATGAAGTTGAGTAAAAATGACGAACCACATGATGAACTCCACTAGGCAAATTGGTGAACTCCTCGAGATGATGAGCTCCACGAGGAGATGGAAAACTCCAAGATGGGGACAAAATGTTGAACCTCACAATGAGGTGAACTCCACGAGGGGATGTCGAGCTTCACGAGGTGGAGTGGATGACAAGATTCATGAGGTGGAGTGGATGATGAGCTCCACGAGGTGGAGTGGATGAAGACTTCACGAGGTGGACTGAAAATGATGAACTCCGTTGATGAGGAGGTGAACTTGGAAAGGTTGCGAACTTGACGAGATGATGAGTCGTTGGGTTCGACGAATGACGAGCCATTGGGTTTGACGAACAGGGAGTCGTTGGGTTCGACGAAGCGACGAGTCGTTGGGTTTTATAAAGCGGCGAACGATGAGCCGTTGGGTTTGATAAAGGACGAGTCGTTGGGTTTGACAAATGGGGTGTCATTGGGTTCGCTAATCAGCGAGTCATTGGGTTCGATGAAGTGGAAGTCGTTGGGTTCGACGAGCAGTAGGAACGATGAATAGTGTGCATTCTGAACATCCACTGGTGTTGGGGATGATGAATAATCTGATGAAAATGCTAGATTCTGTGAAATGAAGTGCATATGACGAACTCCATGAGGCGAGCTAGAAAACTCGACAAGGCAATGTTGTTAGGGACGAAAAAGGTTGAAGAGTTTCGAGGAAAGTCTTGCAAAAAAAGAAAAAAAAGTTTATGAAAAAATGGAAGTTAGAAAAATATATATTAAAAAATACATATATATAGAGAGCGTTGTTTAAAATAAACAAATAAATAAATAATAAAATTGGCAAACAGTCGGGCGACAGAGCATGCAGCATTTGGGACAAACAACAAGACTTGGGGAGCTGGCGATTAGGATGACAAAGAACATGCGAGAATGGCACGTCACAGGACCGGGAGAACCAAACGACAAAGCACGGGCGGTGTGTTGGGCATCACAAGCGACCGAGCGTGGGAGGACTCTGTTTGGATTCGTTTGCGTGGTCGTCAGATCTGAAAGTCAAACGATTTGTCGCTGAGGATGGTCGTTCAAACGAGAAGAAATCGGTTGGTTTTTTGGCAAACTTCATGTCGCTGGTAACGGTTGTTTGGTTGTGAGGAAGTCGTTTCATCTGCGGCGAACGGCATGTCGTTGGTGGAGGTCGTTCGGTCAAGAACTAGTCGTTTGTTTTGCTAGCAAACTGCATGTTGTTAGGATACAGTCGTTCGGTGGAGCGGGAATCGTTTGTTCTGCTGGCAAACGACATGTCATTGGTGGCTGTTGTTTGGATGAGTGGGAGTCTTCTGTTCTGCTGGTGAATGGCATGGCGCAGACGATGGTCGAGGTAGGAAATGGCGTTGGTTTGATTGAGTCTGAAGACGAAGAATGGTTTGGATGAACTGGAGAACGGCGGGATGTTGGTCGATTTCCTCGTGCAGTCATTCAGGTGCCGCCATTCAAAGCCACGTCTTTTGCCACCGCCACAGGCTCCACCGCCACAAAGGAAGGTTGAGATGATTACCGACGCTCAACACAACCACCACTCACCACCAGAGGAAGCCAAGAACCATAAATAAGAAAGAACATGGAAATCAATTAAGAAAGAGTCGCCACCTGCAAAAAACAAAAACAAAGCAATGAGATAAAGACAAGAAAATCCATAAACAATGAAAACTAATCAAGGAAGATGATGGGGGATGGAGTGAACTCTGTTTGAAGCACAACTGAGAAAGAATGAGGTCGACAGTGAAAACGGAGTGTGAAAATGGGAAAATATATAGTTAGGGTTCCAAAAAAATCAATTTGGAAAAAAAGAAAATTTGCCTAATTTTTAATCAAATTTGGAAGGAAA
Source organism: Flueggea neowawraea (assembly GCA_948243855.1). Taxonomy (NCBI): domain Eukaryota; kingdom Viridiplantae; phylum Streptophyta; class Magnoliopsida; order Malpighiales; family Phyllanthaceae; genus Flueggea; species Flueggea neowawraea. Next base: position 12,075 of record CAODLS012736828.1, read on the forward strand.
TTACCCACAAATCTGGAAGGAAGGGCGGCAAACATCAAGAGCGAAAATCAGGAGCAAAGTTTGACTCTGAAAGTTTCCAAATTAGGAAATAACCTGATCAGGAAGGAGGGAAAAAGGGTGGAAAAGCCAAAGCAAACAAACAGGCCAAAAGTAAACAAACGGGTCAGAAGCAAGCAAATGGGAGAGAATTCAATAAAAATTATGACAATAAGGATTAAAATACTCTTAATCTCTCTGAAAGATTCAAAGAAAAGAGTAGGAAGTAATTGACATAACATGAATAATAAAATTCACTTATTATTGTAATAGAAACATTACAGTTATTGATGAGGAACATTACAAACTTTAATGATCCTTCATAAAATCACTACCTATAAATAGACATGAATGACACTTCTCAAGGTACGCAATATTCTCGAAACATATTATTACTTTGTCGAATTTTCTACTGACTTGAGGGTTGAAAACTCCCCTGAGAGCATCCTGACCTCACTTTGTTCTTTGTTTTCAGGTATCGAGACGACGTTCATCTTCCCGAGTATTCAAATATTTATTATTATTATTCATTTTTTTAGGCAACAACAGAATTTAACTATATTTTCTAGTACATATTTACTCCAGAGAAAACACATGCTAGATTGTTATTGCATTATTGAAATAAAAGATCAATTAACATTAGTAATTAATTTGGAATATAATCGAAGTTGATTTTCACTTAAATTCAGTTATTATACTAAAAAAATATAAGACACCACTGAGTGAATTACTATTATTTATCTGAGATACGACTTTTAAATAAAAATTTAATTTCTGATAAAAACAAATAAAAATGACTCATCAAAGAAAACTAGAGTTCGTGGTAAATTATTTTTCTTGTGCATTGTAAAAGGAGGCAAATGAGTTTATTTTAACTCTCTCAACTTATAGAATCGAAGTTGACATAAGTACATAACAAGCGTTAATTATCCAACCGTGAAAGACTTCTAGACCGATTTAACACACTACCGTCAACACTCAACAATGATTCTCTTTGTTTTGGCACTTAAATAGTAAAATTAAGTTTCACATTAAAACTTGATTGATCTATCATTGTCTGAATGAAGATTATTTCAGACATGATCATATACTTTACTGTCTACCAGCAATCTGAGCAATATTCGTTCTCCATTGAAACCAAAGACAACATGAAGAACAAGTAGAGAAAATGAAGATAAATTCGCATGTGAACAGAGAGAACTGACAACTAATCAAAGCAAAAAGTTCCAAACTCTATAATCACAAAAAATAAATTATGCCATGTAGCAAAATTTGACAGCTTGTGACCAATGATACATCATTCCTGTGTTCCCACATGGGTCTCGTCCAACATTTTAAAAACCCTAATTAGTCCTTAATCTCCAACTATGAAAACCCTAACCCGCTTCACCATTTTCACTCACAAACCAACAGCAGCTCATATCGAGAAAAAACAAAAAGTTTCTCTTGACTCTAGTTGGTTTCTGAGAGAAATGGCTTCAAGATCCATAGCAACGGCAGCCCTTCTCATTTCCCTCAACCTTATTTTCTTCACCATGGTGAGCTCCACCGATTGCCCACCTCCTCCACCAAAGAAACCACACACCCCATCCAAGCCCCACCCATCACCCTCTCCATCAAAGGGTAAATGCCCTAGGGATGCCCTAAAGTTGAATGTGTGTGCCGATTTGTTGAATGGTTTGGTTCACATTGCTCTTCCAGAAAAGAGCAAATGCTGCACCCTTCTTGGTGGTCTTGTTGATCTTGATGCTGCCGTTTGCCTTTGCACTGCCATCAAGGCCAATGTCTTGGGCATTAACCTCAATCTTCCTATTGATTTGAGTTTGGTTCTCAACCCCTGTGACAAGAAACTTCCTGAGGGCTTCAAGTGTGCTTAAATTTATCTAATATTATATTTGTCTATCTTGTTTTTTTCTTTTTTGATGTTTGTTGGCTTATTGTATCAATAATCTTTATTGCTTACCATTGTTTTGATGAGTGTAGAAGACACCTTGTCTTCTTTCTCATCATCTATATTTATTGTTATTCATTATTCAATGTAGCTACTGAATTTGTGTAATGAGTAGCTAGATAATAAAATATGATATTAAAAAGACTATTCTATATTGTTTTTGCATTATCTTGAATCTTTTTTTTTTATTAGTCAGTTGCTTAAAATTTTATTAATTCTGGACAAAAGTATTTTCAGGAAGCCTAATGAATAACCTCATTATCATAGCTTTCGTAAGTGAAAAACCTATAAAACTAAACCAAAAGGAAACCAAAGAGTACAATAGAAAAAAAAATTCCTATTTCTTACTTATCAAAAAAAAAAAAGCACCCCGCATAAACCGAGAACAAGATAAGCATGCCCAGAAGAGACAAGACTCAAAGAACTTTTGCGAAGTCTCGCATAATATTTTGCTCAAAAATTTCTTCTATAACATCTTTCTTGTCTTCTTTATATGATAAAAGCTGCGAACCAATCTCCCAGATTCGATAGACTTCTTCGCGAATTTTGTCCACTGCTTTGGAAAAAGATAAAATCAGATCATTGTGAATCTTAATTAAAGAATTTGTTTTTGTTTCGTCCATTGAATCAACTATTTTATTCGAGTGCGAACTACTCTTTGAATCTTGTGATAAATGCTCAATCATATAGAGTACCTTTCAGAATTGGTGCACAGATTAATTTAGTTTGCTTTCATGTTTAATTTAAATGGCATGTTTATGTGCTAATGTACTGAAAGTAATTGAATAGAGATTGAAAAGGGGAAAAGGAACAGGGACAATCTATGCCTATGTGATGAGAAAACTTTTATTTATTCAATTCACCCACCCATTACATACAAAACAGAGACTTATATGTATAGATCATTGCAAATAAACGTAAAAATATTATTGTAATCTTGAATATGATTAATGTTAGGAAATCAAGCAATAGAAATATGAAATAATGGAAAGAGAACAATCACACACAAGAACAACACAGGATTTACGTGGTTTCATCAATGTGATCTACGTCAACGGGCAAAGAGAGCGAACAATTCTATTATTCACAATGAAAATCGGCCAAAAGGTTACAAGAGTTTCCCAAGCCATCTATTTATATGTATACAGTGTTTACTAGGAAAAATAATCAACCCCAAGCCCTAATTCTCGTCATAGACACATCCAGAATTAAGACACGATCATGACTGCATAAGACACAGTCGTGGCTTGCATTACACGGACAAATCTCGTGTCCGTGTAATTATGCGACAAGAGAATAGATGTACACGGGCAAGGACACGATCGTGGGCTAAGTCGTGTCTTGCCAGACTTCGTCCGTCTTTGTTCCAGTACATGACACAGGAGTCTCCACGGCTTGCCACTTCAAGACACAGTTTTTACACGCCTGTGTACCATCAAACTTGACTCAAAACGCCTCTAACCTTCATCAATCCATCTCTAACTCATTTTTCCCAAACATAACACTTAAGGGACTTCAACTCTTCTTCAAGAAAAAAATAATGCAATTCAAGAATTCTCCACCTTGAATTAATTTTTCCATTCTCCTTTCAATACAGAATAAAGAACCACTCCTCTGCCAATGTCCTGAAGGGCCTCAAGCTCAAGCTCTGCGAACATTCACCAAGTCCAGGCTATGCTTGAACTTTTCAGTAGTAATCGACTTAGTCTACATATCTGCAAGATTGTCTTCTGTGGCTACCTTCTTAATGAAGAACAACTTCTCTTCGATCACATCACGAATGAAGTTCAACCTAATATCAATATGTTTTGTCCTCTCATGATAAATAGGATTCTTTGCCAAACACAAAATACTTTGACTATCACAATAGATAACTGGCTTAGAGAAATTCAAACCCAAACTGTCAAGAAACTCTTTAACCACATACCTTCTTTCACCCCTTCTGTCAAGGACATGTATTTCGCTTCAGTTATAGACAAAGCAACTATTGGCTGCAAAGAAGTTCTCCAGCTGATAGCACACCCAAACATAATGAAAATGTAACAAGTCAATGATCTTCCCTTCATGAGATCTCCTCCATAATCAGAATCAGTAAACCCAACCAATCCGTTAGATACATTACCATTTCCATACACCAAGCATACACTACTCGAACCTTTCAAATATTGCATAATCCACTTTACGGCTTTTCAGTGAGCTTTGACAAGATTACTCATAAATCTGCTTACAACACTAACAAAAAAAATAAGATCTGGTCTAGTGCACACCAAAACATACATTAAACTACCAACCACACTAGAGTAAGGCACACTTTTCATGTACTCCACCTCCTCATCAGTGCTAGGTAATGTACTATGATCAAATTTAAAATGTTGAGCCAATGGAGTACTCACCTGTTTAGAATGATCCATATGGAAAGCCTATAGTAAATTCTCAATGTATTTCTGCTGTGAGACATACAACAAGCATGCATCTTTGTCTCTTCAAATCTCCATCCCCAAGATTTTCTTAGCTGCACCCAAATCCTTCATCTTAAACTCACTACTCAACAGTTGTTTCAGTTTATTAATTTCAGCTCGGTTCTTAGTTGTGATCAACATGTCATCCACATATAGCAACATATATATAAACGAACCATTAGACAATGCTTTAAAGTAAACACAGCTATCATACTGATTTCGCATAAAATCATGAGAAATCATAAATGTATCAAACCTCTTGTACCATAGCCTAGGTGATTGCTTCAACCCATACAAGGACTTTTTCAACAAACACACATGATCAGGTTTTTCAGAATCAACAAATCCCTCAGGTTATTTCATATAAATTTCCTCATCTAGATTCCCATGCAAAAAAAGAGTTTTAACATTAAGTTAATAAAGCTTTAAGTTAAAAACGCTTACCATGGCTAAGAGGACCCCAATAGATTTATGCTTCATAACAGGTGATAACACTTCATTGTAGTCAATCCCCCCTTATGTGAAAAACCCTTTGCCACAAGCCTTGATTTGTACTTAGGTGGTTCATCCTCTGAAATCCCATCCTTTATTCTAAAAAGCCATTTACAATCAACAGGTTTCACTCCTTCAGGTAAAGACACAAGTTCCCAAGTTTGATTCTTTGGCAATGATGCCATCTCTTCATCCATGGAACAAAGCTATTTTCTCGAATCTTTACTCTCTACCGCCGCTTCCTTGTACGACCTTGGTTCCTCCCTTTCTATCTCTTCAGCCACTGTTAAAGAAAAAGCAATATGATTAGTGATATTAGTACTAACACAATCCACATACCTCATAGACATCAGGATTTCCCTTCTCGGTCTATGCATTGCTATACTCTGTGAATCATTTTAGTCGATCACGGGCTGTTCTTCAGGTGTGTCATTCACACAATTTTCCATTGGAGCATCGACCTCAAACTCCAACTTCTGGTTAGCACCCATATCATTTTTACTAATACCTACAAGATCACCAAACTCCTTCCCCTGGGCAAACATAACAGATTCATCAAATGTCATATCTCTGCTAATAATAAATTTTGGGGTTCTATCTTCAGTACACCACAGACGATAACCTTTCACTCCAGTTGCATACCCTAGAAATATGCATTTCATTGCCCTAGGCTCCAGCTTGCCATCACTAATATGAGCATATGCAGGACAACCAAATATTTTCAAGCCAGAATAATTATAAGTTTACCGGACCATACCTCTTGAGGAGTCTTAAAATCAATTACAGTCGATGACGATCTATTTATAAGATAAGCAGCAGTGTTAACTGTTTCAACCCAAAACTTCTTTAACAACCCAACATATATCCTTATGCATCTAGCACGCTGTACAAGTGTTTGGTTCATCCATTCTGCAACTCCATTCTGCTGTGGCGTATGATGTACAGTGCGGTACCTCACTATACCTTCTTTTCTGCAGAACTCGTCGAAATCTTTGTTACAAAATTCTAACCCATTATCTGTTCTGAGTGTCTTAACTACTTTCCCAGTCCGTTTCTCCACCATAGTCTTCCACTCCTTAAACTTCCCAAACACTTCATCCTCAGATTTTAGAAAATACACCTACACCTTTCTAGAGAAGTCATCAATAAATGTAACATAGTACCTGCATCCTCTATGAGACTCCACCGGAGAAGGATCCCATAAATCAGAGTGAATGTATTCAAGGACCCTATTAGTAGTGTGAATACCTATACTAAATTTCACCCTGCGTTGTTTACCCATAACACAAGTCTCACAGAACTTCAGATTCCCAGTCTCAGCACCTCCTAAAAGCCCTTTCTTACTCAAAATAGAAAGTCCATTCTCACTCATATGTCCCAATCTTCGATGCCACAACTCAGTACAATTATTCTTCTTCTCTCCAAAATCAATAACCATGGAGCTCGACATTGCTGTTGTTCCCAACACTGAACTTCCCATCAATGTATAAATTCCATGCTGCAATCTGTCTTTCATCACCACAAGAGCTCTTTTCGACACCTTAAGAACTCCACCACTTCCAGAGAATGTATACCCATTTTTATCCAGTGTGCCAACAGAGATCAAATTCTTTCGCAGTTCAAGGACATACCAAGCATTCAATGTCCTAACCAATCCGTCATACATTCTAATATGCACAGAACCACTACCTTTGACACCCAACTCCCCATCATCTCCCAACCTTACACTTCCATTCCACTCTTTAAAAGCAATAAACAGATCTTGTGAATAAGCCATGTGATAAGAAACACTAGTATCTAAGATCCATGATTCTGCAGAACTAGTTGTGCTAACAGTTAAGACATCTCCTCATTCTCCCTC
>CAODLS012737034.1:0-11449 GCA_948243855.1 Flueggea neowawraea
TGTACGAGTAACAGAAGCAGTAGGAGCTCTGACATGACCAACCATTGATACTTGCAGAGCTTCTTCTTCATATGCTCTTCTCTCCATTTCTACCATTCTTTCTTTCTTCTTTACCTTCACAAACATCGCCACCAGCAATAACCCTAACAAAAACGCACCCAAAGCCGATCCCACCGTGCTTCCAACCACCACTTTCCACAGACTAATCTTCCTCTTAACCTCCATTTGTTGCGGCGCTGGCGGCGGCTGTGATTTGATCACTAGACCATAATGGCCATGCCTTGTTGCTATACAAACACAAGGCAACACCGGATTTTTCAACGTTACCTTACCATCATTTTCGAAACCAGCACAATATAAAGATCCTGACAGATTTGACACGTGACTTGAATTTCTGAAATCTATAGTGATTGGTTTTTTCCCGGCATGGATTCCAAGCTCAAAAGGGTTACTAAAATTGACATTGGTTCCGACATTATACGCTAATAAGCCTAAAATAGGTGACACAAGTTTGTAACCTGATAAATCATAGTTTGCATAATATATGGAAGACCAGTTATGTCCTAAGTTTTGTCTAATTACGACGACTCTCTCCACACATGGCTGCACTGTGACACCGATTCCCAGGTGGAACTCCTTCAGCTTCGCGCCGTATCTTCGGAGACTTCCGCAGCGGAATCTTGCAGTGTCAACATTGATGCCGGAGAAATTTGCCGGTAAATCTACTGTGTGGATGATTCCAGTCCTGAAATTTATGTCATAGGACTTGAATGTGTAGTCTCTGATGAGAAGATCGAGAAGTCGTGCGGATTTGATCGCTTGAGCTTCGATTCTGTTTGAAACAAATGAAAGAAGGATTAGCAAAGAAAGAGTGAAGAGATCAGAGCCCATATGATCACAGAATTTTGTTTATTTATTTTCAGGAATATCTGTTGATTGTACCAGGACAGTTTTTTTTTTCTTTTGGAGTGGATTGAAAGGAAGCAGAATGGTTTCTGAAGGGAGTGTTTGGGAGGATCAGATTGTGTGTACGTAACAGGAGTGCAGTTTTGGAAAGAAAGGAAGCTAAAGGAACACTGTTTTAGGAAACTTATGATCATGAGAGAGCGGTGCGCTTTTGGTGAATTAGAACTTTCTTTTCTTTGTTATTGTTTATTGAAAAGTGCGGTGGTTACATTCTATAGCATTTTAAAGTTACATTTCATATAAAAAGGCTCTATAGTATAAACTCCTCTAAACCTTCAATTAAGACTAAGACAGCTCTAGAATTCAGGATTTTAAATCTCCAAATTTTTGCTATAAATTATAATATATAAACATATACATGCATTCATCAAGGAGGACTCGCCTAAAATAAGGACAATAACATGAAAATGATTTCTGTTTTCCCAACAACTCTCAATCCAAATCTCCTGTTTGATTTTTCACCTTTCACCACTCAAGCATCGAGACAATAAATTTTTTTAAGCATAGTAGTAAAGCTTATGATGTCGATTACCATACTTTTATTTGTTGACTTCTATTAAATTCACTTGCAACCTTATTGGGAAATTACAATTCCATAACATACTTTTATATGTAAACTAGAAAAACCTAAGGATTTTATTTTCTTTCTTTTGTATTGCACAGAAAATTGTGAACAATATTTGGTTTTGTAATAGCTATCAAGTGATATCAATGGAAAACAGCAAGTAATCACGGTTAAGTAATATTGAGATTGAGGTTAAACGAATTTTAAATCTCAACGCATACATTTCGTATTACCATTCAAGCATATTATAATTATTTTCTATTTTTTTTATTGAACGATTTACTAACTTAATCTACTATAAACAAAATATTAGTAAAAAATTAATGAAGAATAAGAAAAAGAAGTTTGAGAGAAGAAGATTAGGGCTAGGTTGTCTGTCTTAGAAGGTAAACATTGGAAGAGGGCAAAAGAGGGGGAAGAGATGGTAAGGATTGGGAGAAATGATTTGGAGCGTGGGTTTGATGATGGCACATGACACGTAAAGGAAATTAAAAAGAAGAATTGGCGTGCTTAGCTAGAGGAATCAAGGCGTAGACAATATATGAATTGGGTCTCAATATCTATTTGTGTTGATGACTTGTCTCCCACTCCAACTACTTTGTGGGTCTCATGCTCACTCCTTATGGCTTTCCATTTCTTTTCTTATTTTCTTACTTCTAAATGGCCCTAAATTTCACATGGAATAGTTCAATATTTCTTTTGTCATTGGTTCTATTCATTAGTCTTTGTAGTTTTTGGACTAATACATAATTTACCTCTCAAATTTATATGTTTTTTTTCTTCTATAACTCTAAATTTTTCGAGTATTTAATTTACCTTTTAAACTTGTTAAAATTGTCTCAACGAAGTGTTTTTTCAATGTATTTCAACCTCAAAATCCTCTAATTCACCTTCTAGTTATCACTCATAAACCTGAAAGGTCAAAAAGAATAAAATAAAGTCTTGTAATAAACCCATAATGAATTAAAAAAGTTGGTGAATTGCCCAGTTTAATTAAGTTTAGGGGTAATTGAGACCGTTTAAACAAGTTCAAGGGGTAGTTGTAACAATTTAAGTAAATTTAGGAGATAAGAAGAACACTCGAAAAGTTTAGGACGACAGAAAAAAAAATGTAAGTTTAGGGGGTAAATTATGTATTAGGCTGTATTTTTTTGAAATTTAAGTAGCTTCCGTTAAAGAAAAAAATTGAACTGTTGAATTGAACGTTGCTTCGATTAAAAAAAGAATTGTCGTCCCAAAAATACGTCTTCAAACTTCGAAGTCTTCAAGATCTCAACATTAGATTTTTCAAGGTGGTACTCATTTTTTGGAATCGACTCCTCAGGTTTTGCTCGTTGGCTCTGCATGTTAAAACATGTAAAAGGAATGAAGATTTGCTCTTCCTCCATGTCCCTCCAACACTAATGTTCTTTTTTTTTTTTATATGTAAGTAAGTTATTTCATGTCCTAATTTTTGTTTTATCAAAATTCATGTCCTTATTTGGAATTGTAGATTCACTAATATGAGAAATGTCTAGTGCGTTACTATATTAAAACTATGGAGGATAAATGACTTGTTACTTGTGTTGCAGGTTTACTATAGGGATAATTACACTCTAGACTGAATTTGTATTTTTAATTGTTACGGCACGTAAAAGAGATTTATTTATTTTCGTAGGACACCAATTAATTTTTCACACGGAGCAGTTTAATGTTCCGTAGTCACTTTTAATTCCGTCCCTTCACCTCTATGTTTTTAATTTTGACCCTTTCTTAATAATTCATTATGTCACTTATCTTCTCTTCTCTTCTCTCAATTCCTTTTTGTGTCTTTTCTCTTTCCTCTTTCCATTTTTCACTCTTTGCTCTCTCTCTCTTCCCTCTCTCCATTGCAACTGCTCTCTCTCACCCGATTCTTCACTCTCTGCTATGCTCTGCTCTCTCTCTCTCTCTCTTTCTTCTTTTCTGCTCCTCACAAAATGATGGTACCACTTACCATTTCTCCTCCTTCTTCTCTCCTCTCACCTGCGTCCCACCTTTCTCTCTCCTCACCTTTCTAGTTTTTTTTTTGGTACAGAACTTGTTTTATTTGTTTGTGTTTTGAGGAGATCTATTTTGCTTTTATGTTGGTTGATGGAGGTGGCGGCGATTTTTTTTATTTTTTGCTAGGGTTTCAGTTTGATTTTGTGGGGTTCGATGTGAAAACCAATGGCGGTTTTTTGCTAGGGTTTCGAGTTTTTTACCAGATTTAAAAAAAAATATTAAACTTTTATTTTTTAAATAAAGATTTTTAAAAAATTTATTTTAAATTTATTTAAAGTTGTGCTTAGTTTTTTTTTTAAAAATTGAAAGGTTTTGTAAAAGGTTTATTAAAAGTTTACTTATGGTTGTTTTTATAAGTTTTTTAAAATTTTTGTAATTTTTTTTGAAAGTTTTGTACTTAAAGGTATTTTAGTTTTTGAAAAGTTTTTAAAGGATTTTAAAAAGTTTATTGAAGATTGGTTTTTAGTTTTTTTAAAAGTTTTATTTAACGTAGATTTTTAGTTCTTAAAACCTTTTTAAATAAGGTTTATTTAAGGTTGCTTTTCAGTTTCTAAGATGTTTTAAAAAGTTTACAAAAGGTTTATGTAAGGTTTATTTAAAGTTGTTTTTGAGTTTTCAAAATTTTTTAAAGGTTTTTAAAATTTTATGGAGATTTTAAGTTTTCTATTATGGTTTTTAGTTTAAAAAAATTAAAAATTTTAAAAAGGTTTATTTTTTCTATTTAAGGATTTTAAAAAAGTCTATTTTAGATTTATTAAGGTTAAAAATATAAAAAATAATTAAAATGAAAAACTGAAAAAAGAAAGAAAACTAACTAAAAAATAATGTGGATTAAATTTAAAAAAAAATTAAAAAAGGACAAAAAATAAAAAATACGAAGGCCTAATTATATAAAAAAAAGTAAATAGGGACTCTAGTAATCAAAAAGGTATAAAATGATGAATATTTAAGATTTATTTAAAATTTTAAACAGGTTTATTTAAGATTTATATTTTTATCATGGTTTATTTAAACTTTATTTTTTTTATTTAAGGTTTATTATTTTTTATTCAAAAATTCTTTTTAAAAAAAGAATTATTGGATTTTGTACTAAAAAGCTGATTTCCGTCCTGAAAAAGATTATTTTCGTATGGAAAGATAAAAAGGCTCCTTGGAAAAAAAGGCAAATGTAAGACTGCTTATTTTGTAATTAAATTTACAAATGGCCTTGTTTTTGTAAATTGCCCACTACTATATCGTCTTGACCAACGTCTCATTGGCCTTTATTTTTTTATTAGGCTTAATTCAAATTTTTTAAACTTAGGCTATGTATTAGGTTTAAGGGCCTTAACTCATGTCACATCAATAGCCAATTATTCTTGCCTTTGAGTGTTTGCCTTCTGAGAGAGGAGTAATGTAGTCATCTTCCCTAAATTTAAGGACCTTTTTGCAAGTGATTTTGACTGTGGGGAGTGTTGTGCAATTTATGAACTTTTTAGACTAAATCGATATGTTGATATTTCCCTTTCATTCTAGTCCTTTCTACATGATACATAAATAATTTCTCGCATGACACCCTATTTTTCACAGCCTTCCAAGCATTCAGCCTTGGAGTGTGTGGCAACAATTTAATTGAGTCTTCGATCTCTACTTCTCTTTCTCTTTATTTTCACTTCTTTACATCTCTTTTTTCTATCTTTGTTTGTTTTTGTCGATGTATTGTTTTATTGATTTTTGTTTGTTGTTTCACTTCTTGTTTCTGCTTTTGTCAAATGGGATGGTATTATAGTTTCAAAAACATGGTTTATTGATGAGCACATTTGCATAAGACATAATGGAAGGTGACATATTACTACACAGAGGGGTAGTGCTATAATGAGGGACAAGTCATTTGAAGTTACATGGCAGTGGTGTGGCACAGTAGTATTGACGGTGGTATGAAATATAGTAATTTGAGATAGGGGTGAATATATGAAATATAGTAATTTGAGTTCAATTTGAGAGGAAGGGGAGGGGTGAGAAACAGAGCCAAGTTGACCATCATCCACCCTTATCAGTTGTCTAGGGTGATTAGATGATGATGTGTTGTTTTTGACGAAGATTGAAGGGTGATTGAGATCAAGAAAGAAAGTGATGAACTGACAAAGTGGAAGGACAAATGAAGTGTGATTGGTAATTAAGAAATTACGGGAATGAGATCGATTTAAGGGATATGAGAGGTAGGAGAAGGGAGGCGTGGGTTTCATTTGATTGGGATTAGGTTTGACCTATATATATTAATTAATAATTAATTTGTTGGCTTTTAAATAATGAAAATTGAAATAACTGAAAATGTTATAAAACATATAACCAAACCAATGGAATTGACTTTTGAAAACTGAATTAAACAAATTAGCATTGACTCGATTAAAAAAATTTGATCAGTTTGGTTTCTACTATGAACTTACATCATCCAATCTTTCTATCCACCTCATTCACCGGATTTAGAGCAAACGGAAAATACGTACATTTATAATACTAGAGAACTAGCATCATCAAATCCCTTCGGGTGGCGGTCTCATTTTCATAGCTCTTGGGTGGTATGAGAGGGTGAGAAATACCAATAGAGAAGGGACAAAACAGTGAATGGGTGGGTGGTTCTGGGAGAATCTAAGATTGAGAGATGAAGATATAAGGAGGCATAGTTTAAGGTTTGATGAGAGCTGTGTTTCTTTCCACAATATATAATGGGAGGGAAGTGATCTCCGTACAAGGTAGTCTTGTCATTTTGCATTATCCGTTAACAACAACTATTGGTGTCAACTTAAAGGGATGAAATCACACATTCTCGAAAAAAGAGGGATCAAACCTAGCATTTGATTAAACTACAGTGACTAAATAGTAATTCACCCTATAAAATATACAGTTTTTCATTCCCATTTGATTTGTTAAAGCAATTTGGTTCCTTCGTTAATCATCTTATTGGAGGAACTATTAGTAGGATTTTTTACTCACGATAAATTCTTCTCATGTTTTCATCTTACAGTGAAATTAGCTTAGATTCCAGCAAATACGGATTTAAACAACCAAATTAAGTCTAATCCAAGTAAATTTCATTAAGAGACCAAGAAATTTCGTCTTCGTCTTTCTTTCGTTATGGCAGAGGGATTCTCATATCTGCCAATAATCATACAAAACAAGATTGAAACAAAAACCGGTAATTAAAAAAGACTCGTGTTGAAGTAAAACATGAAAAAGAAGAAAATGGCCGTAGCTTCTTGGAATAATTATTATACGAACTTCATCAACGGAAATTCACAGTAGACTTATAAGTCATGCCTGCATTCCAATTAGAAGGAGCAACATTCATTGCCAAAATTGTCTGTTTAGTGGTGTATGAAGTGATCTTGAAAGACAAAGCTTGGCCACTAAGGCTAGCAAATGCTTGGTATGAAGCTCCCCAGTTGTGACTCATACTAATCCATCCTGTCTTGCTTCCCTTTACCCACATGTTGGCAATGTCACCTCCACCTCCCACATTCATTACATACACCAATAACCAGTACCCGTTTCCTTGGAATTGGAACCTTAGTCCTCCTGTTGTTGCACATGGTACTCTATTTGCGCAAAATCAAACATGGTTCATTAGACTTGATTCATAGTTATTTCAAGTTTCAAACAATAACTTAATCTATTTAATTAACTTTTGCAACAAAAGTAGTTATAGTCTACTATTAACGTTAAACTAGGGGTGACAATTTGTATTCACGTGTCGTAATCATGTTTATTATTTATATGTCTCACATCGACTAAACGTAACATAACTCAACTTATAAAAATAAAAATGATATCAAACATGTCATATAATAATCGTGTATTGTCATATTTGGCTTGTCTTATAACTTTTAAAAAAATTGAAACCTTCATAACTCAATTAAAGTTGGTGAAAGTACAAAATTGCAGGAAATTAAGTAAGAAATTACATAAAAAATACCTGCGGTACATGACAGGGACAATGCCAGCTTTCCACTGAGCAATTTTCATGAAAGCAGGTTTAGACATGTCAAAATGAACCCGGGGAGGGTTGCACCAGCCTCCATTGTTGGAGTCCTGGCTCCAGTTTGGAGGGCACAGGTTTGTGGCAGTGACTGTGGTGAATGGCACGTTTTTGTAACACCATGGTGACTGCGCACACTTTATTTGGTAACATGTTCCACATGCATAGCCATTGTTGAACAATGTTGTGCTCAATGCAGCTGTGTTTGTTCCATACCCATTTTGGAACAAATTTCCGTACCCACATGCCCCTCCTGTAATTTCATTGCAAAAAATCTATCAACCCAATTAGTATCACATGAGTTTATCCATTTGACCTTTATTAAAAATCGAACTTTTAATTTTTAGTATATGTTAGAGTCCCAATAAATTATAAATTTATTGATGCCATACGTTATTCGTAATTCAATTAGTTGTGCATCCATCGAATGCAACACGAAAATTAAGACATGTGCACTTATTATAAAAAATAAAAAAAAGAAGGATTATTCATGTGCATCGACAAGTTTGATTTGTGTCGAAACTATTAAAAAATATTTCACAAATAATTTGATTTGTTCTGAAACTATGAAATTCCGTATAATTCTATTGTTAACTAATATCATTGAATTTAGCTTTCAATGGTTTTGTATCTCAATTGGTAATGAAATCAACTTCAGTATTAAAAAATCGAGAGTTCAATATTCGGTGATAACAAATAAAATTACTTATACAAATATTATTACATTTAGCTTTTTTACTTTTACAACAAATTTATTTAGCTCAATTAATATTTTTTTAATTTGTTGAGCATAATTAATAAATTGATATCTAAAAAAAATTTGCACTAAAGAAGCTGGAAAGAAATCAATATATGACATACCCATAGTCTCGGAAGCAGTTTCATCGCCATAAAACGTGGCATGAGCAAGCCGCCATGGACTAGGCCGAAATGTCGTCGCTGCATAGCCTAAAGCACTGGACTTGACTATAATTGCAGACATTACTATCATCAAGAAGAAGCTAAGGCTCCATGATTGGAAGAAAGAAGCCATTGCTTTACTTAGTTCTAATTAGATCCTTAAGGGAGGGTTTGGTTGCAAGTTTTGTGTTCAATGCTGCCACATATCGATTCTTACGTGAAAACGTCGTCTATATAGGCTTCGACTCCGACGAGGCTGAATACTTAAAATTGGCCATCGTGAGGGCACGAATGGATTGTGGTTCTCAAGTCAAAAGTGCTTTCTAATAGATTGAAGATATAATTAATTAATTAAATGGTATGTGTGATTTTTGTAGTCGTTGACGTGCAGGCAGGTTTGCTAGCCGACTCTGTAAAATGAACCCTTTATATCTCTATCTCTTAAATTTTGTTACTATTTTTATTAAATTCAGTCTATAATTAAATGTTTTTGTAATATCTTATTAATTTGCTATCAAATTTTAAATTTTTTTCATACATACAAAATTTAAAGTCAAGACTAGGGAAGAATAGCTCTTACTGCTCCGATATTTACTACAATGTTAAAAAATTAAATTTTGTTATAATTAAGTAAAATTAGTTACAAAATTTACAGCATAAAAATTGACATTATATGTTCATTATGTCGTTAAAGCTAGCGTTTAGTTAGTATACTTTTCTCTCATGGTTTGCGTAAATTTAGCCTAAAGTCAACCTTACTTGGGTTACCTAAAATATTTAATTTAGATAACTTATAGGTTGCTTTATTATTTTTGAATTTGATCATTTGAGAAGTACTCTTGAATTATAGAATTTTTGTGGAAAAATTATTAGAAAAGCTACTATATAATGTACAAGGTTTTGAATTGAACATGGCCATCTACGCATATATAAATCATAATACACATATCTATACTATATAGAAAAATATAGATGAAAAAAAAAATTAAAATTACCTTTCGTTAAAGCCTTAATTATACTTAAATAAATTTGTTTATTTTAGAATTAATTTACCTTATTTGTTTGGCTGTCTTAAAACTTTTCACATATTAGAGTACTGTTCTTCTAACAATGACACGGAATGTCAATATCATTCTTTCTTTGTGCAACTTTACCAGCCAGGGGAAATAATTTCTAAAAATTCAGATCTGTGAAAACATTTGCACAAATATCAAACTATTTCTTTAATTTTTGCGCAATCCTTTCTCTTTCTTTCATTCATTTTTCGTCTAATTCTCTCTCTCTCTCTCTCTCTCTCTCCCCTCCATCACCTCTGCCACCTCCGCTTGCTCTCCACGCCGCCCTCGTTGTAAACCTCTGTCTCTGGTGGAGATTGTGAGATACCATAACGAACTTGCACGTGAGATCGTGGCTTCTCATGATCTTCGATTTGCAATCTCTGATGTGAAGATCATGACACGTTTTACCTAAATTGATTATAAAAGCGCAGATGTTCACATTTGATTAGCAATGAGATGGCTAGGGTTTCAAAACCCTAGCTGTCACATCTACATATATGTGTGCATATTTGCATTTGTTGTGGACTATGTCTCTTGACGATCGCGCGCTAAATCTATCCACTGAGGTATTATCCACTCTGAACTCATGAACTCTTATAATTTTGTTTCTGAAAAGACGTCTCAGTGGTTTGAAAGAGAAAAGTGTTTATAAGTGACCATTGCTCTTGACTCTTAGATGATGTTGGAACATAACACTACAATGGCCCACAATGAAAGCTAAAGGGCTTAGGAACATAGATTAGCTCAATGACTTTTTTCTCGAATTCTCAAAGACGGCGTCAATTGTTGTTGCCTTGATTTCATAATAATCTCGAAAATGGTAAAGTAGAACACAAACAATCAAAAAGTCGAACAATACCTTAAAACTTACGAACACAAATAAAGTGCAGTTGGGTTGTTCCTTAAGTGAATTTTTGACATTCAAGTTAGTGAAAAATTCCTTAAAATATAGTTGTAAGTATTATTTCAAATTTTGTTTAAATTACATCTTTGTCCTTGAAAATTTGCAAACAACCCTAAGTTCAGTTAAAAAATTCATTTGTACACTAATAGTGGACCATTCGTGCACTTTTTTTGCATGATTTGTACACCTATAAACTAAATCAGTTTAAAATAAAATTCGTAAACCATCCATGAGCCATTTGTGCATGGTTAGTTCACTGGTTTATTGCCAAAAAAAATAGAAATTTGAGTGAATGACGATTCTACATAAATACGCATTTACTATTCAATTCTCTCTTCTTTTTTAAAATTTAATAATAAAATACTAATTAATAAGTTAAAAGATAGATCACTATACAAATTTAAATACTAATTAAAATATAAAATAAATTAAAAAATATTAATTTGATGAGGAGCATTGTTGAAATAAGAAATTGTGTTATTATAAAATACACACATCTATGTACCAGACGGTTTGAACCTTAGCTTAGTGGCAACAAAGAAATGCCATTTTCACTTGGGCTACGGGTCGATGGTAATTAAGAATACTTTAGAAAAATAATTAATTTCGGAACGATTTTTTTCCCATTTTCCCCAGGACCCCTACCATGCCGAAGGGTGTTTTTTCTTTTGGCAAACGGTCCCGAAGAGTTCTTTTTGCCCTTTTTTTGACAAAAGGAAGCAGCAGCGGAGTATAGACAACACCAAATGGCAGCCGCACCGCCGCCGCCTTCCAGACCTCATCCGCCTCCGAACAGGGCACAAGCTGCTCCTCCACGGCCCCGCTTCGAACCCATCGACCGCGAAACGGTAACTCTTTTTTGTTTTGTGTTAACATACATAGAATTTTGAGTGAATGAAGATTCTTCATAAATACTAATTTACTATTCATTTCTATCTTCTTTTTTAAAATTTATTAATAAAATACTATTTAATAAGTTATAAGATAGATCACTATACAAATTTAAATACTTATTTAAA
>CAODLS012737043.1:0-10206 GCA_948243855.1 Flueggea neowawraea
CTAAAGCTTACATACGTTAGGCTATCCTAACGTGCATTATTCTTTTACCTACGCACGTTATATGCCTGGTTTCTCCTTTCTTGACTTCTTTTGTTACCAAACTCGTCCAGAATCATTTTCAGCACTTAACAACATCCAACCTAACATGATTTCATCATAAACATCATACACCAATCACTGATATTCCCAAAAGTCCTCCATGTCATATTCGAAAACTATATGGATCATACTTGGAAAGTACGAGATATTACAGTTTCTTTTCTTCAAATCGAGGTGAGACTTGAATCTAATTTGTTCCTTTTCTTTCAATTCTTGATTTTTATACCATTTGAGTTTGTAAATCAAGTGGGTTTAAATGGGTTTCGGGTTTGAGTTTTGGCTTCAATTCTGAAGGAGATTTTGGACAGATTGGAGCTCGTTTTTGTTGGATTTTGATGGACTAGAGTTGGGAAAATATGAATCTAACTTGAATATGGTGATTTGATAATTTTTTATTGATAAGTTATTTCGGTCAGAAAATTCAAATGACAAACCGGAAGGTTTGACGATGAATTGGATGAAACTGATGCTAAATTTGGATTCCAGACACTGTTTAGAGTTCATTGTAATAATTGAAAACATTGGTTTCTGCTCAGTTCAAGATTTAGGATATTTTTTAACATAGTTTTTTTGCTGCATGGACTGATGTGTAATTTTTCTATTAATTCTGAATAAATTGAGGGTTGAACTTGATGTTGTACATAGGGGACCGATTTGTAATGTTTGATGAATTTGTGAAATTGAAACAGATTGTAAGTTACAAGAAAAAAATTGAGTATAAATTGTAATTTCAAGAAATATGGACATTTGATTTATAATTTGGAATAATTAGAGAATTAATTTGTAAATTTGAATTACTTGATGAATTAGTTTATGAATATTAAAAAGTTGGGTGTAATTTATAATTTTTGGAGGTTTTGAGAATTAAACTGCGATATTACGAGATATTAGATTTTCGGAGAAAATATTAGATATTTGATTGAAATAAGATTTATGATATTGTCGGAGGTTTGGGATTTTCAATTGCATTTCATACATTTTTGTATTGCCACAACTACCGTGTCTGATCCCAATGGGATAAATTTCTGTTTTCAGTTTTGCTTGATTTTTGAGGTGATTCGTCATTCACCGGTAGACCCTGACTTGAACTATTTAGCTCGGCGTCCAGGTGAGTGAATGACAATTTCAGACACATAGGCTGTGTCTTTTAAAATTATATATTTTTGATGTGTCTGGACTCGGCATATAATGTGAAATAACTAAAGGATAGGAAATCCTAACAATCTGATGTATATGAAAACCTTATGTTATGGATTTCAAGATATACTCCGTAGAAAATGTTCTTTTTGAATTTAAGAATATTTTTGAAATAAATATTTTGTCTGAAAGTTTGATATAGATTTTGTGAATAATCTGTCTGCTCTGTGTCAGTTGTTTGATTTTTTTTATATAATAAATATTTCGATATATTTTTGGCAAAATATTTTGATATGACATACATAGCTATGATGTATGTAGTCTTTAGTATACCAATACTCTAGCAAGACCCTAGTTACCGGGGTAAATGTGTGATCGTGTATCCGGCCATATACATGCTCTATTATGTCTGGTGACGGAGTTCACATTATTATTTTGTCTGTTCTGGTCCCATTGAGATTTGAAACTATACTCTGAAAATATTTTTGAGATTTTTGTCTGAAAATATTTTGAAAACTTCTCTCTGATATATTTATGTAATTTCTGTCTAAAAATATTTTATGAAATTTATGTCTAAAAATATTTAGGGAACTTCTGTCTGAAAATACTCATGAAATTTCTGTCTGAAAATATTTTAGAATTTCTCTCTAAATTTTTTTTGGGAAAATGTTATTTTCTGTAAATACTTTGGAAAATTAAAGGTGAGTTTTGGTAAATATTTTGAAAGGAAATATTTTTGGTTATTTCATACTCTGAAAACTAATTAATATATCTAAGAAAGTTATTTAGCTAATATGTACAACTGCTATTGTTTGCTTTATTTGCGAAGGATTTCGAAATGACTTTTTTTAAACATATTATTATTCTGTATGTAGTGTGTACATGTATATACGCTTATATTTGCATGTGGTATTTTTGAAGGGTTTTCAAAAAGATTTTTGTGAGATCTGGAGCCGCTCTAGAATGTTTTCCCTCACTGGGTTCTTACTCCTTTCTTTTTCCCTTTTTTTTTCTTCATCTTTCAGGTGTTCTTGTTAGCTGTCGTTCGATCTTTCACGCTCAGTAAGGTACCCTTATCAGTAGTGAGTCCTCTATTGTTCGAGCCCGATTTTCAGTGTTGTTAGATACTCCACACCGGGTAGTGGGTTATGGACTTATATTTGATATTTTAATAGTTAACTTGTTTTTAATTATGATTAATTGTACAGTATTTTGGTAATATGGCTATATATATTTTAGTATTCGAGAATATTGTTTTCTTTAAAACTTATTATTTGTAAAACGTTTTAATGTAATTAACAAGCCGATTAATAAATTGAATTTGGGAATTTATTTCTGCACTCCGAGACTTGTTCGAGATGGGTCGGCTTTCATAGATAATTAACTTCGTACGCCGGTCATGGTCCGAAAATGAGTCATGATAGTTTAGTTGCCGTAGATTAATTTTGTATAAAATAATCTACATTTTAAAAGATATATCACTCTTTTTATTTTTCACTATTCAATATAAAATTATCTCGTACGTTTGTTATTCTCTCAAACAAACATCCCCGATAAAAGATCATTCACCATCGGAATTATACAACGGGATAATACAACGGTAGTAACTAGTAAAAAAAAAAAGAAAAGAGAAGAAGATAGTACTATGGTATTAGTTGTTTATTTACAATTTTTATCTAACATACACATCACTATTGATATATAATTTTAACAAAAAAGTATATTAATTTTTTCACTCTTTTACTGTCCAATGTACTAAGATATATTTTATTTAGAGTTAATAGCTAAAAATAATCCAAATTTTATATATTTTATTAAAAATATTTTAAATTTAAAAAAAATAATCTAATATATTCTGAACTTTAATTTCAACATTAAATATAATTACATGTTTATATTTGATATGAAATCAAAGTTTAGGTTATATTTGATACTGTCATTTATAATTTTAACATACAATTTTAATTGAATATAAATAACATACTATTTTTTAAAGTTTAAGTTATTTTTGATAAAATAAATAAAATTTAGATTATTTTTAACTATAACTCTTTTATTTGTACAATCTTAAAAAAAAATCTAGCATCATAAATCTTACTCATTGTGTCAAACCCTATTGTGTCAAATCCAGCCAGCTGGTAACCGTAATGGAATAGACTTATTGCGAACAATGGCCAAATGCATTGCATGAGACAAATGATAGGTTTTTTTAATTAAAAGGTACAAATTTAGTTAAATTAACTATATAAGTTTTTCATTTCTATAATTAATTTGATGAGAGGTTGAAGTGGCATAGTGACGTAAAACGCTGACGTGGATGAGTGTAAAAATTGACCAAAAAAAATACGAGTGGATATTGAAACGGCACCATTTTGGTCTTCACCTTCCGATTTCACTTTTCTTAATTGACATTTTTGCTTTTGATTTCGATTTACCGGACATTTTCTTAGCTAGACCTTGTAGGGCGGAGCTAACGTTCAAGGAAGAGGCGATGGATTGGTGGTTATTGCTAGGGTTTCGATTCCGGCTGTTGTGTGGGTTGTCAAGAGGAGGAGGTGGTGGAGTGAGTTAGTGTTTAAACGTCAATTTAACTAAAATTCTCGTGTCTTTTGCAAAAACGTAAATTTAAATTTTTAGTCTCAGAAAACACAAGTTTTTTTTTTTAAGTCAAAAGAATGATTTTATTTAGCTAAATCATCAGCAAGCAACAATGCATTTTAGGGGGTGAAAACCCAATATACAAAGGCCTGCAAATGAATGTGACACTCTAGCAAGCATACGAGCAACACGATTTGCAGCCCTTTGAACATATTCAACTCAAGACAATAATTTATGTTTGAAAAATGTTTGGTTTTTCTGATGTCAACTCAAGATAATTTATTAAATTATCTTTATCTTAATACACCTTTTAAGGACTTACAGAGTATTTAAGTAACATGACTTGAGTGAGGTTAAAATGTTTGTTACTTTAAGCCACATATATTAATTCGTAATGTTTTGTATTGAATTTTTACAAAAGATAGAAGAATTTTAGTTAAAAGAAAGAAGAAAAATTGTAGTCAAAGTAAAGGAAATGAACGGTTGGTTTGGTTTGGTAACTTGAAAATGCAGGAGCAGATCCCACAGCGCACCCGTGGTGATGGAGGGAATTGGCGCAAAGCGGACGAGAAGTTCTCCCACACAAGATCTTCTCAAATGTTTACTCTATATGGGTGTTTGCAACTATAACGTGCCTCGCTTGGGTCCAAACTGGTTGGTTCGTTGTTTCCGAATTATTGTCCATTTTTTGGTTTAACACTTGTGAAACAACATGCACATTCCTGGTTATTTTTCCAAAAGTTGCATAGAAGGAAAAATAGAGAGAGAGAGCGCTGAGATTTAAAATGCAATATTGGTACGTACGTGGTGGGTAACTTGGAAGCAAATAATTGAGTTAAAGCAGCTAGATATAATTCACCAGTGTTGACAAGTTTTGTTTCGGCCTTCTGGGTTATGTAATTTGTCTCCTAAAAGAAGAAACAATTGAGTCCAATTTATGGAGAGAGGTCTCTTTCTCCCAAAAGTTCACATGTTCGGTTGTCCTCTCTCCTCTAAGTCACACACCACACAACAATATGATATTAATAGATAAGATAGTAGGGTGATCCTCCATGTCCTACTCAGATTGTATGTCTATATCGTACCAAACAATAATTTAGTTTTTCATAATTTTTTCAAACACCAATGATAACGAGAAAATATTAACACCTATTAATAGATCCTATATATATATAATTAAAACTTGAAGATTATAACATTCATTGGAAACGTTTTCAATGTTAAAGGCCGATGGTTTAAATGAAAAACAAATCCTCCATTTCCATTTACATCAGTAAAAACCAGAGTTTCGGATTGAAAGAAAAGAAAAGGATGGAAGGTGATGATGAAGTTATGTGGACAAAAACTAACACGATCGCTTTATGAAAAACCATATGAACCGATCATCTAGCGAGGGCTACATATGTGGATAGTGATGAAGATGAAAACATATCCTGGTCTTGCTATACTAGAAATGCTGTTTTTCAAGTGACTTACTCTTTTTTGAAAATGCTTTAACACCTAAGCAAAAAGGCCAGTCAATACACGTGAATTGGACCCCATTGCCTCTTCCATTTGTCTTCTCAGTGCACTTTCCAGTCAAAGTCTTCAAGGCCCCCCTCCCTCATTTTTGCTCTCTGACTTACTCTCATTTTCCATTTTGGGCTGTTTTTGTGCATTTTAACATGTCCTAATTACCTCTCCCTTCTCAAATTTCAGCCTTTGATGAGATTCTATTTTTCTTTTTCTTTTTTTTTTATAGTTTTTGTTTCCAATATAGTTGTTATTCATAATACTTGATTTACAGGGTCTGATTTAAGTAGACGAACAAAAAATTATATTGCAAATTAATAAATTGTATAATAAAAATTAAAGATAATGAATTGAGATATCTATTTATAGTAAATACTACATAAAATAAATGTCTCATTTTGTAAATTCAGTATTCAATGCATGATGGTTGATGAACTACATGTAGATGCTACCATTGAGTGCTTTGATGTAATTGATAAAACAAAGTTTTTGATTTAATTGTTGAATCTCTAGTTGCTTTGGTGAATTATGCTCAACATCGTAACCAACAAATGTTGCTCTACTCTAATTTATACCAAGTTGACTTGAACAGAATTAAGTTGTGAGTTCAAATATCAAAAGAATCACTTATGTTAAGATTTAAGAGTCATCCACTGTTTAGGTGTTGAAGAGTCAGTCTACGTTTATAAAAGATAAAAGTAAGTCTATTTACAAATATTTTTCAATGAAATTAGGTCGAATTTTAAAGTAGTACGAAGATTCATTTTAATGTAATTTTGGGCACTTTTGTTGTCATTCAGCCAGTGGGATTCGTCACTTAAAGAGGCGGTGTAAAGGTGATTTTAATATTATCATACCGTAATTATATTAAAAAAATTCACCAATCACGTCTTTGGGCAACAGATTTGGTTAACCGAAAAAATTATTGCAAAATCAAAGAAAATATGCACCAGCCTGCCGAGTGCTGTGTATCTTATTGGGCCTTCAATTGGCTCAGTATGTTCAACTTAGATCTGACTGGCATGAATGATTTGAGCCAATAAGGTCAATTCGGTAAGTTACCATTTCAATTTCGAGGTCTAATGGGTACAAACTTATGAAGCAAATGAAATTGGAACTGGGCCAAGCCTGACGGTTTTGCCTGGATTCACACGACTGTATTCAGTAAACTGAACTTTGTGTGGTCATTGACCTGAATTCGTCTTTGCCTACACGGCATGTGAACCCCAATTTCCATCAATCTTCTCCACCATTAATTGGAGTTAATAATGCAGAGACATTTACCAACTCCATTACTAAGACCACCTGAAAAATCAGAAACTGTTCATCCTGTGCTTGGGAATATGTACAATTGTACAATCCATACATCGTCCAACCATTTTATGGTTCACTGTTGTTTTCTTCATTACAGCGTCGCAATCCCTTTGCGATTTTTAGTACATATTGTTCGAATAAATGAACTCTTTAATGTTAGAACTCTAACTTTAAAGTTCTTTCACGAAATGGCAATGCCAATTAACCACAGAGTTTCCTCGAGTAGTTATAATTGATTTGCCGGTAATTCTGAGTTTTTAGTTAGACTCTTTTTTAAAAATAAAATAAAATTATACCACAATATTATTAAAGTTTAAAACAATAAATTATTAAAAAGATTGTCCATGGAAAAATGTAAGAGAGCATATATTTGTGACATGGAATTACGAGGCAACAAAGTTGTCCCACCTTCACTGAAGCAAGCTCAGAGAGGTACTGCATATTGTAATGCAGCCATGGCAATTACATTGGACTTTGTTTTATAGGTCCCAGCTTTGTTTAATCTCTCTCAATTTTGTCTTCATTAGAACATGTCTCGTCCTCTCTTAATTGGACTTGTTTTAGCTTGTAAATAATTAAAAATTAATCTTTTTATTGAAAATAAAAAAATAATTATTAAATTTTATGGAATTGTGTCAGAGAACAACTTTGTTTTTACTATATAATTAAATATACTTTTATTTATATTAAAATTTTACTTTAAAATAAATAGTACTATTAAATATACATCATATACCCTTAGACTCTTAACTCAGCTTGTATTAAAATCAACTAATATTATTATGGACATCATATCCGCTGCATAACAGCCATCTCTCATATTCAGTCATCACGAGTATTATCTACTATGATATAGCAAAGTAGCAATACTAACTCTATTCGGAGGCCCAGCTGAAGGGCAAGGCCACTGAGGCTTTGACTTAAGGACTATTGAAGTTTATATGAAATTAAAAAGTATATTTTATGAAAAATTATTAAGTCAATTAAAAAATAAATTTAATTTAGTTTAATTGAGAGGCCTTTTTCATGAATTAAGAGGTCTAAATTAAGGACAAAATATGTGAAAATTTCAAAAGAAAAATAATGGTCCAAAAGGTGTAATTAGTTAAAGTAAATAATACTTAATTAAAGAATATACAATACCAAATAAAAAGATTGTAATAGCTCTAAGTTCATGTTCAATTTGTATATTTTTTTAATCTAAATGTATTTTTTAATATTTATTAATCTATATTAAAATTTTCAAGTAGATTTTTTTTTATTTTTAATAATTTTTTCCTTAACAATTAATATGTATTTAAAATTAACTAAGACTCTAATTGGTTAATTTTTTAATTATAAGATTTGGTTTATTGTGGTTTTTTTGATTAAGACATAGTTTAATTTTTATATAAAGCATTTTAAGAAAAATATTATCAAAAAATCAAAGATATTACTTGTCAAACTAAATACTTATTTTATATATGACTTATAAAATATTGTTCAATATTTCACTAATGAAACTTCAAGCAATGAAAATTAATATTTTTTTTCTAATATTAGATTTTATATATTAAAAATTTAAAAATTAATTTTTTTATTTTTTATCATTAAAAATTTAATAGAATATTTTTCGCCAAGACCATACGTAACTTTGAGAAAGCCTTTTCTACCCTTATTTAGTCAACACGAGTATTACATTTTTTGATACGCCAGAGACCAAACCAAGAGTGAGCATTCACATCGTCGACGACACGCAACGCAATTCTATTTTCCAGACCAAACCGAGTAAAACCACGGCACTCGAATAGTTAGTTAGTTGACTGATAGTTTTATTGAAAACAACAAATTGTTGGAATTCCAGGTAAGGCTCTTGTCAACAGACCCTTTTTTCAGTCTGGTTTCATGATTACTGTTCCAATCAAAAAGGCTGAAAAAGGAGTCCTGGTTCTAAGAAAAGTCGCATTTGGTCCTCAATCTAAAAGTCCTGCACGATATAAAATTATGGTGCCGTTTTGCCTCTAATCATGCAGTGGCTTTGAGAAAAGTGGCTAGTTGGATTTGTAACAATATCGACCTCCAGACTTAAAAATCTCGGAGTCGAGCTCATCAAAAAAGAGTTAAGGAGTTATATATAGAAAAAAAAATAATCATGTAGTGGGTTTGTAAGCACATTATCATAGAAGTGGCATTTCAGCTACTCTGCCTTAAATATAGCAAAGTAGATGTCTAAACATATAATAACATTTTTAAAAATATTCTCTCTATCTAATAGAAATAGATCATTTTTTTTATATTTGTCTTAATATGTAGCCTTGTTTCTTTTTAATACTAATATTTATGTTACATTTTATTATATTGTTCCTACTTAGATCCATAAGAAATTGTGTTGTTAATTACTATTGGATAGTTATAAGGATATTTTTAAAAATCTCCAATAAAATTAATAATTCAACTAACTTTTTTAATTTATATGGAAAAAATATTATTACTTATTTTTATAGGATGAAGGGAGTATCTAATAATGCATTTGGTCCACCGTGCATCATTCTAATGTTTTTCATCAGTGAGGTTTTTAGCCACTTAATAACATATTAACAAGGAATTAACAAGAAGATTATAATGATGTTGTATGATTATAATCTACTCTACAACGTTTAGAAAAGTGATCCAAGAATTATGTCCTCTTTTCTTCTGAAAAGAAATTAATTTACATGCCATTTAAACATCAAATGATCAATGGTACTAATTTTTTTTTAAATAAAAGTTTAAGTTTCAAGAATTAGTAACCACAATAGAGATATTCTAACTAAGTTGACACCTCTCAATGGTACTAATTTAGGTTACTAGGCTGCACTTGGAAATGAATTTGGATGAACATAAACTATAAAACGAGAAAATTGAAGATCCATTTCAATGACTGTAATAAATACACAGATACTCTGAAAATCATAAAATACTTCTCAATAACAATGCCTATTAATTAGGGTGGGGCAGGGCCGACCCCCTAAAATCTTAGCCCGGTTGATCAGGCGGGGCTGGGCCAAACCCGATCGACAGGGCTAAAAGTCTGGCCCAGACCCGCCCATCTAAAAGGGCTTGTCTGGCCCGCGAGCCTTTTTTAATAAATATTAATATTATATTTTTTTATTAAAATATAATTTAATATATACTTTATTAAATAAATTATACTTTAATAAATATTAAATAATTCTTAAATTTTTAATTGTCTTCATTTTTACTAAATTATAACATATAATACTTCAAATTAATATTAATATATTATATATAAAGTATATTTATAATAATTATATGGAGCGGCCGGCCAACTCTTTATCCTATAATTGAACCTATTTTATTTAAAAAATAGGCAAAGTGGACTGCATGCAAAAAAATTATTGGCCTAATCCGACACTTTTTCCTGTAGACTAGGCTTAAATGCCCAGCACTACTAATAATTTATTTCAGTTTTGAGCGGCGAGTAGGTTAAGTGAGATTCTAGACTGTTTTCCCTATCAATCTCTCACCAAATCTTGCCCAAATTTACGTTCTAATCTAGTCAACTCT
>CAODLS012737529.1:0-15325 GCA_948243855.1 Flueggea neowawraea
TGAGAATATCATTCTCGTTCTGTTAAACCTTTTATAATCAATCTTTGATTGTAAAGCTTGTGGGTAGAATAGGTTTGCTTGTTTATTGCCATTGAAAAACAAGTAGTTATTGGTTTTCTTGTTGACCCAATTAAAAACAAGTGGTTGTAAAGGTTTTCTTGTGAGCCTGAAAAACAAGAGGTTGTAACAGTTTACCTCCACCCACAAGTGAGGAAGAGATAGTGGATTGAAATTCTCTAGCTGAGGCTAGAGGAGTGGGGTAGGTCAAGGAGGAACGAACCACTATTAATCTTAGATTTGTTTTCTCTATCCCTTACTTATTTTCATTTCATTTTATGTGGTTGTGTGTGTTGGATTGAGCTATTGAATTTTTTTTTTCAAAATATTGGAAAAAGTTTTAAAAAGCTTTTATACTTAGCAAGATATCCAATTCACCCCCTTCTTGGATAGCCATATTGGGATTACAGGTGGTTGATCCTACTGACATGCACAGGAAGCTGAAACACATACAAACATAACATATATAATAAGATGATGTTGGTACTGTGGTGGTACTGAATGCATGATATGCATATGCATATGCAGGAAGCTAAAACACATATAGACATAACATATATCAAAATTACAAATCAGACCCAAATTATTGTCAAATTGCTAAACAGTCTTCCAATAAGTCAGAATTGTCAAATTAGACCACTAAGTCTCAAAAATTACAAAACTAGCCAAATTCCTTAAAATTACAAATATGACACCAAGTTTTCCAAAATTACAAATCTAGAGCTCAAGTTTCTAAAATTACAGATCGATACCTCAGTTTATGAAAAATTACAAATCTGGAGAAAACTTTCTAGAATTTACAAAATACTTGAAGTACAAAAATTTATTCTCAAAAAGGTCAAACTCTCAATTTAATTGATACCCGACATAACCAATCACACACATTGGTCCATATGAACCTCAGGAACATTAATCAATCAACAATTTCATCAAACAAACTCAAAATTTCAAGAAAATCAAGCATATCCGTCCAAAACCCTAGGTTCACAAAAAATATATCAAATCCTTCGATTCTGAGTTAAATCTAGGTTACTCTAGCGTTAATCTAACAAAATATAAGTCCCACAACCACATAAATCAACAGAATCGACCCACATTCTCCAAAATCATCACAAACCCTAGCCACCTATCAAACATGCATTTTGATTCATAAAAAGAAGGAATAAAGGTGGAAGACACATGATCTTACCTCAATAATCAATGGAAAATGATGGGAAACCAGCGAGAGAATGATTGGAGTGGGTTTGGGGGTTTTTTTGGGTAGAAAAGAGAAGTGAAGCTAGTGGTGTCGGGTTCGGTTTATATAGAATCGCGACCCGTTAGTTGACCACCCAACCCCGCGCGTCAACTACCCAATAACTTCCTCACCAGTCGACTACCCAAATGGTTGGTGGACTACCTGGTAGTCAACTATCCATACCATGGGTTGACTGGTGAAGGTTGAAACCCCACAAACTGATTTCCTCTACTTCTTCCATTCGATCCAATCGAACACCATCACGATCAAATCTCCTAATCCACTCCAAAAGATCATCAAATATCCAATCCTCATCTCCAACAACTAACATCATCTCAAACTTTGAAAAAAAAAATCAAATTTATATTCCAAATTATCCCAAAGATCAAATTGGGTTATATCAAAAAACTACCAGATCGATAACCGAAACGGGCAGGATATTACATACTTCCTCCCTCAAAAGGAATTCGTCCTCGAATTTTCAAACAAATTAGGGTAAAGCTAGGATCAAACCTAAATCTCCCAAAACAAAACCCAACCCGAAATCTTGATTCTTATGCACGAGCGTAACCAACACTCAACTAACACTCGACTACCCAGCTAATGTACAACATGCCAAAAACAATGATATAGAAATAATAATTCTGATTGAAACAATTATGTAAAATGAAATGCAGAGATGCAGAATTAATAACACACTAACCTATGAATCAACATATTTGAATAGATGCAGATATCAACACCGCATCTTATCCTCAGTTAGTGGATAAATCCATAGTCCTCATGGGAATGATATTTTTACTACTTGAACAACCGTGCACTTGCACCTTGTTTGACTCTCTCGGGTGTCTCTCATCCATATACTCCATACTTCTGGCACCCTCTGTAATATGCCTTATAGTAAACAACCCGAGAGTTGCCACCACCCTATTAATCGTGGGGCATAACCCATCCAAAAACTTCCTTGCCAATGCCTCCTCTCCCTGACTCTGAGGAGGTGCATACCTACTCAAATCCTTAAAATTCTCGCACTCCATCACCAAAATAATCTTCCCTTGATAGAATTGAAGTATCCTAAATTTACATATTAATTCAAGTATAAAAATATAGCATTTTCGCATTACGTGTGCTTAATTGTCAATGTATTTATACATTTTTGTTCTTTTTGTAGGGTGATGAATAATTGATTAAATTGGATGAAAATATATGAAAAAGGCATGCGAAAGGTGTTTTTGAAGTTGCAATATCAATGGAAGAAAGTGCGACGAAAATCGCATCAAAGGGTGCAAAGATCGTGTCGTTCGATTTGCCGTTGGAGGGCCAAAGCATGGTCACGATAGTGAGATTTTGCACCTCATAGCCTTGACCATGGACAAAACCACTTCACAACTATGAATTGCTTGTAGAAGTGATAAAATAGCATGGCGGCAAGGGTCTTTTGGTTTACAAATGTATACACTTGGGGGCATTTTTTGCCACAAATTTCCTAGGATTTCAACACATGTCAATGGGTATAAATACCCCCTCTTATTCATTCTTCCACACACTTTCACACTCTACATCTTTTTATTTTGTTGCAAGAATACATTTTTCTTTCCCTCTATTTTTTCTTTAAGAATGTACATCAAGGTTGGAGGAGGAGAATAAGAGGAACACTTCAAAGACTTTGAGATTCTCTACACATCATCATAGAGAAGCTCCTCTACACCTTATTTCCTCTCTTTTATCCTTATTTTCCTTGTAATTCACCATGATTAGTGTACTGAATATTTGCCTTATTTTTATGTACATAATCATGGTAGGTAAACTCATTGTTAGGCTTGAAAGATGTAGACTTTGATGGATGTTTGTTATATGCTTTTGTTGGATTTATTAAATGAATTGTGTTGAATGAATGTTGTTATGCTTGATCAATATGATAATGTTAATGACAAGTTTAGGTGAAGGATCGAAAGATGAAACTTAAATGAGATTGACAAGCATTGAAATTACCATATTTAGGGTAGATATACTCTATGTAGGTGAGGTATTCAATGAAAGTCTTGAATGAACTTAATGAGTCTAGTTTAGTTAGGTGAGGCCGAAAGTACCCTCCTAATAAATGTGGACATAGCTTGAATGAACTCAAGAGAGGCTTTAAGCGATATTAGTGAGATAACACTCATCCCACTAAGAACTCATTCATAAGTGTAGCAAATGGAAGTCTAGGTCGAATCTTAAAAACCCTAACACGTTCTGATTTATTATTCGTTTCTTTCCACAACTTAATTTGATCATTTAGTTTACTACATTGTTGTTTTCATTCGAAAATACAAGAATCAATTATTGAAATTTTAAATTTTCTTGTCACGAATTGATCACATTTGCAAACTATTCCCTTGGATTCGATACCCTAAGGATACTCCCAAGGGAAAACTATAACGACAACCGTGCGCTTGCAAAAAGTTGGTCAAGTTTTTGGCGCCGTTGCCAGGGAACAGTGTCTATTGTGGTCTTTTCTTTTTATTTTATTTGTTTTCATATTTTGCTCAATTGTGTGGTTTCCATTATAAAATTTAGGTGATACATGCTATTGAGACGTTCTCGAAGTGCCGAGGGTAGAACACAACGAGGGGACGACAATCTCATTCCTTTGATACTGGACATTGATAGTTATGAAAAGGAAAATCGTGCACAAAGAAGAAGGGAGCAAATGGCCAAATATCCAAGGCCTCAAAATGCTCAGGAAGATGAGGTAAGGTTGTGCCAATTATCGGGAGGTGGTATTGGCAACCAAATACCAGGGTGGATAAGCTTGAGAGATATTCAAAAGCCAGCTATTAGAGCTTCACCGTCTTGTATTCGTTTAACTCTAGCGGCTTGAAAGTATGATTTGAAGAGAATTCACTTCAACATGCTACCTTCATTTCATGGTTTGCCCTCGGAGGATCCATTGACATTTGTGAGGGAGTTTTACACAACAATTCAACCCTTCCCTTTACATGGTTTGATGGAGGATTGGCTTCGAGTGAGATGCTTCCCATACACTCTAAAGGATCAGGCAAAGACTTGGTTGATCAATCTTCTGGAAGGCTCTTTTGGAACTTGGAATAAGGTGTACGAAAAAATTATCATGAAATTTTATTCTCCTCAAAAGACAGAGGAATTGCACAACAAGATTTGTTCTTTTTTGTAAATGGAGGGTGAACCATTCCATAAAGCTTGGAAGAGGTTTAAGATTCTTCTTAGCCAATGTCCTCATCACCAATTCTCATTGGTATTGTTAATTCATTTCTTTTATGAAGGCTTGACATTGTATGCTCAACCCTTGGTGGACACGACAACTGGGGGTTATTTTGGAGACAAGACCGCAGAAGAGGTATATGACATTTATGAATTGCTAGCCATGAATTCATAACAAAAGGCAGTGAGAGGTAGACGAGCGGGAGTTCATGAAGTTTCTTCTTCATCATTCGATTTGGTATCCAAAGTAGATGATATTGAGTAGAAATGCCATGGTTCATGAGCAATGTTCTTTTTGTGGTGCGCTTGGCCATACCAAAGCAAATTTCAACATGAACCAATAAATGGGAGGTGGATTTGAAGAATCCAACTATGTGGGAGGATTTCCTATACCTCAACAAAGAAATGATCCCTACTCGAACACTTATAATACGGGATGGCACAACCACCCAAATTTCTCATAGAAGAATCCAAATACCAATCCGCCAAGACCAATGGGACCATCAAGATTTCAGCCAAGACCACTATTCCAACATCATCAACAACCACCACCTCCACCTTAACAAAACATTTAAGAGAAGAAGCCATCCTTAGAAGATCTACTTATGCAATACATGACAAAGATGGATGCCAAGGTAGGTCAAATTGTGCAAACTCAATAAGCAATAATCCAAAACTTAGAAAGGCAAGTTGTTCACCTAGCCAAGGCGATTTCAAAGCATAAAAAGGGTGAATTTCTAAACACTTCGGAGGTGAATCCAAGAGAGAGTGATGGCAATCACCTTGGGAAGTGGAAAAGATCTTGAGAAGCCAAGTGTAGGGGAGGTGCCCAAATGTGAGAAGAGCAAGGTTGTTGAAGAGAAAAAGTTAGATGAGGAAATGCCCATTAGTCGTTATAAAGATGAAATGAAGCCTTATGTACCTCCTATCCCATTTCCCCAAAGGCTTAGAGATCATATCAGAGATGCTAATTTCATGAAGTTCCTTAAGGTTTTCAAGAAGTTGGAGTTGAACATACCTTTTCTGAAGGCCATTGCTAGGTTTCCTAATTATGCTAAATTTTTGAAAGAAGTGGTGGCCAACAAAAGGAAGTTGGAGGAGTATGCCATGGTGACACTCACCGAAGAATGTAGTGCGGTGATTTTGAGCAAACATCCTCCAAAACTCTAGGTTCTGAGTAGTTTTATTATTCCTTGCAACTTTGGAAATTTGAATAATGTCTACTCTTTGTGTGACTTGGGTGCTTTGGTAAATTTAATTCCTTCATTCATTTTCAAGAAGTTAGGGATTACAGAGCTAGCTCCCACTAATGTTAAGATCTAACTTGTGGATAGGTCTACACAAACACCTCTTGGAGTTGTGGAAAATATTTTGGTGAAGGTGGGAAAGTTTTTCTTTCCAATGGATTTCTATTTCCTTGATATGGCGGATGCTTTAGACCATCCAATAATCCTTGAGAGAGCTAATGTGCACTCTTTGGAAACATGTTGTATGCTATATACCTTTCATCCATTGAAAAGTTTGAGTGAGACCCGAGTTGAGATGGAGCCCAATGTGGAA
Source organism: Flueggea neowawraea (assembly GCA_948243855.1). Taxonomy (NCBI): domain Eukaryota; kingdom Viridiplantae; phylum Streptophyta; class Magnoliopsida; order Malpighiales; family Phyllanthaceae; genus Flueggea; species Flueggea neowawraea. Next base: position 6,077 of record CAODLS012737529.1, read on the forward strand.
AAAGGAAAGCTACAAAGGGATAAGGAATTTGATTCAATCTTGAGTATACATGAGGAGAACAACAAGAAAGGGATAGTCTTGAAGAGCTCAAATCAAAAGGAAAAGAGTGCGAAGTTCTTGTGAATGAAAAAATTGAGGCGGGGCAACAAGTGTACTACTTCCCACCCAAGAACCCCATCCTTTTCAACCCCAAATTTCCTATGTGTGGCCCATTTGAAATTTCCATGATTCATCAATCTGGCAATAATGACATCATCTTAAATGATCACAAGCTTATCACCATTTACGAAGGCCGATTGAGAGCAATGGAGGGGTCCATATTGAAGACTATTTGACAACCAAAATAGATCATATCCTTACATCCAAAATGACATTAAACTAATTTTGCCTTTTGCATTCGAAACGACGTTAAACTAATCTTAGTCTGCAATGACCTTAAACTATGTTTTAACATTTCATAGATTAAAAGGAGTATCACCCATTTACATGTGTATAGATTATAAATTTGTCTACTAACCACTCCTTGTCTCAATGCCTTAAGATGTAGGCCATAAAATCCGAGGAAGAGCACATACAAGAAATGCAAAAATAGAGAGGTAATCTAAAGCCTAACTCTTTTAATTTTTTGCTTAAAGTTGATATTGAACTAATCCCTTTTGTTCTTGCTATGTGATTTTGATCTGGACTTACTTTGTCGAACATTGGGGACAATGTTCAAAATAATTGTGAGGAAGTGGTTTATTGCATGGTTGGGCGTAATTCTTGAAAATGCCTTTGTTCGTGTGTGATTTTAGGTCAAAATTTGAAAATTTTTGCTTGAATTCTTTTAGAATGTGTCAAACTTGAGAAGAATAAAATTTGGATTGAATTGGGTTGAAGGAATCTTGTAGCATTTAAGCGAGCTTTTAACATGATCAATCAAAGAATGCATGTTATTTGTTGGTAGCTTGAGCATAAATTTGACATTTTTAGGTTGCATGATTGAAAGTTATTTTATTAACAACTTTAGTCTATTAGTGGTGGCATAATAAAAGGTTTGCAAACACTTTGATAAGATGGGTGTGATTAAGTGATGAAATTTTGAAAATTTAGAGTTGGCTTGGCTTGATTAATATTGTAAAAGTGCTTAAATGTTATGCTTAAATGATTATGCTTCACTTTTGAGGGTGAACCTAAACTAGGACAAGTACATGGGGTTCTTAATCTACTTCACTATCTTTTGATATGAGTATGCAAAGCACCCCCATAAGGGGTTTTCCAAGTAACCGAGAGCACTCATCACAAATGAGCAATTTTCATGTAAAACGGAAATTTTCCTTTATGGTGGACACCATAATAAGTGTGAAAGCAAAAAAATTTGAACCCGTAGTTTATTGATTGTGTTTGTAGCACCCAAATAGAAAGTGAAAGCAACAAAATGAAATGAATAAATTAAAGAAAAAACACTAATTTTTTGAAAGGAATGAATGATGTAAGGTTTTCTCTAAATCAATTAGAAATGTACCTTAATCTTAGAAAATGGGGGAGATAAACCTTAGAGATGCCAATAGATTAGGGGACTTGCTTGATGATTAAACTTTGAGATTTCCACTTCCTAATGCCAACATTATTTCATGTATTTGATGAATAGCATGGTTTTCTTCTTTTGATCATTTTATTCGGACACTTGTATGCTATAACAATGCTTCAACAATTTTGATTCAAATTTGTATTCTTTCCTTGGGAATAAGATTGGTTTGCTTTGGGATAAGCAAACGAGTAAGTGTAGGAGAGTTTGATGTATCCTAAATTCACATATTAATTCAAGCAAAAAAATATAGCATTTTTGCCTTACGTGTGCTTAATTGTCGATGTATTTATATATTTTTGTGCTTTTTGTTGGGTGATGAATAATTCATTAAATACGATGAAAATAGATGAAAAGGGCATGAGAAAGGTGTTTTTGAAATTGCAATATCAATTGAAAAAAGTGCGACAAAAATAGGATCAAAGGGTGCAAAGATTGCGTCGCGTGATTTGCCGATGAAGGGTCAAAGCATGGTCACGGCCGTGAGATTTGTCACCTTATGGCCGTGACCGTGGACAGAACCACCTCACGGTCGTGACCTACCTACAAATGTGACAAAATAGCATGGCGGCAAGGGTCTTTTGGTTGACTAAATGTATACACTTGGGGGCATTTTTGGCCAAAAATTTCCTAGGGTTTCAACACATGTCAAGGGGTATAAATACCCCCTCTTATTCATTCTTCCATAAACTTTTACACTCTACATCTTTTTATTTTGTTGCAAGAACAAATTTTTCTTTCCCTCTCTTTTTTCTTCAAGAATGTACATCAAGGTTAGAGGATAAGAACAGGAGCACTTCAAAGACTTGGAGATTTCTCTACACATCATCATAAAGAAGCTTCTTTACACCTTATTTCCTCTCTTTTCTCCTTATTTTCCTTGTAGTTTACCATGATTAGTGTAGTGTATATTTTCCTTATTTTTATTTACATAATCATGGTAGGCTAAACCCTTTGTTATGCTTTAGAGATGTAGACTTTGATGGATGTTTGTTATATTTATCAGTGGGTTTGATGTATTTCATGTCATATTTTGTGCTTTTGTTGGATTGATTCAATGACTTGTGTTGAATGAATTTTGTCATGCTTGATCAACATGATAATGTTATGACAAGTTTAGGTGAAGGATCGAAAGATGAAACTTAAATGAGATTGCCAAGCATTGAAATTACCATACTTAGGGTAGATATACTCTATGTAGGTGAGGTGTTCCATGAAAGTCGCAAATGAATCTAATGAGTCTAGTTTAGTTAGGTGAGGCCCAAAGTACCTTCCTAATAAATGTAGACATAGCTTGAATGAACTCGAGAGAGGCTTTAAGCGACATTAGTGAGAGAACACTCATTCCATTAAGAACCCGTTCATAAGTATAACAAACGGAAGTCTAGGTCGAATCTCAAAAACCCTAACACGTTCTGATTTATTATTCGTTTCTTTTCGCAACTTAATTTGAGAATTTAGTTTACTACATTGTTGTTTTCATTCGAAAATACAATAATCAATTATTGAAATTTTAAATTTTCTTGTCACAAATTGTTCACATTAGCAGAGCGTTCTTATGGATGTGATACCCTAGGGATACTCATAAGGGAAAACTATAATGAAAACCGTGCGCTTGCAGAAAGTCGGTCAACATCATTGAACTCATCTACCTTTAATACTCTGAGGAAGGATGGACGCAATGAGCTCACTCTTGAATTTGGACCAACTGAACTCATTTTGAGCCTCAAGACTTTTCCATCACCTAGTTGTCTGGCTACTCAGAAGGAATGCGACGAGTCTAACCCTGCTGGTGCCTAGCATCATCAGTAATGCCCCGAGCATCAAAGCAATGCTCCACCTCATGGAAATAGTCATAGGGATCCTCTCCCATCACACCTAAAAATTTGGTAGGCTTGAGCTTCATAAACCTATCCAATAACTCATCATCCCCCTAACCCGTGGTTCAATATGTGCAACCACTGGAGAAACTACTGCGGCCTCCTCTGGCTGAGGTTGCTGAACAGGTGCAACCACTGGAGCAAATACTACGACCCCTCTGCTCCTGTTGGCAAAACTGGCTGACATCTAGCCGCTGACCTGACTAAGCCTGCTCCATACAGTCGAGAACTCGGATCATACACTCAAACATCTCTAGTTGATCTATGAGAAGCTATTGAAGCTAAAGCTGATGCAGAGGTTCTAGCGTTGCATCCTTTGGCGTGCTATGTGAATCATGCAAATCCACAGTATACTGAGCAACGTTCACGAAGGGCACTCGTCTAGGTCTACCACGACCATGACCATGGCCACTTCCACGACCACAATAATCCATTGCTACAGATACAAACAAACAACATATATGCAGATGTCATAATGCAAGTGATTGCTACAGTACTGAAATAACTATCAGATGGGTATACCGAAGCAAGTCATACTGACTTAATGAAAGATACATATGCTTCACACCGACCCAAAATATAAGGAACCTAGGGCTCTAATACCACATTTTTCACGACCCGTTTTCAGACCATGACATATGTATAAGATAGACTGACCCCGAAGCTCAGCCCATCTTGCACAAGCCTTAGAGATTCAAACATTCTACTCAAAGCATACATTTATCCAAAATGTTTAATAAGTAGAAAAACATTTTATACTGAAAATATATGTAAATTAATAATACGTAATCAAATCATAATATCGAGTTAGTATGAAAAGTATATGTATCAGAAAGTAAGTATAAATCCCAAAAGACAAAATATGACCCAGTAACCCAATAATAACCCGATGTAGAGCTCTAACAAAAAAAAAGAGCCTGAACCAAAAGGGCACTCATTATCAAGTGGAACACCGCAATAGTATCAGGATGTTGGATGGTTGTCGAATGCCAAAAGAGGACCTGAGAAATAAGATACAGAAAAATAGACAAGAAACAAAAATGAAGGGATAAGAATCCCTAGTGAGGAAAAAATACTTCAGATTGGTTCCAGGCCTCACAAAAATCATTTTGAAAACATTTCAGAAAATACCGCATGCAGATATAAGTATATATACGTATACAAAATAATATAGAATAATAACTCAAAAATTCATTTTTGAAATTGTTCGCACCCAAATCAAACAATAGGCAGCAGCATGTAGAAGATATATACTATTTATCGTATATCGAAAACAGATATGGGACCTAAAACAGACAGATAAATATATCATAAGGATGGACTTCACCATCACGTTGAAACAAAGTACATGCATTTGGTTGAACACACGACTACCAAAACTATGGTATCTAGGCATTGAATGTGCATTGGTATACCAAAGGGTACGTTTACCCTACGTAGTGCATGTGACCCATGATATACCTTATAGAAATATTATTTATTAGAAATGAAAACCAAAGTTTAATAATCACATAAGTCGGATTATTAATTAGCCAAACCATTAATTATTTCATTTTCCAGAAATAAACCAGACATAGTAGAAACGTAGCATTATAGAAGACACGACCTATGTGTCTGAAGCTGCTATTTCACTCGTCTGGTATCCAATGCTAAAGATCTAGTCAAACACTGTAAGTGAGTTTCTAATTGAATTTATATTCCAAATTATCCAAAAAAAATCAAATTGGGTTGGATCAGAAAACTACCGGAACCCGAATCGAAACGAGCGAATATTACAAGGTCCTTTCGGCCTCACTTAGCCCAACTATTCCCATTAAGTCCTTTTGGGATTTTCATCGACCACCTTGTAGGCATATGTATATTTCTATCCTAAAACCATACAAGTTCTATGCTTGTATCTTAACTCAAGCTTCTTCTTTCGATTCATCGCTTGAGCTTGTAAAGCTAAGCACAACATCATTCAATCAAAAAGAAGAATCATCACCAACAATAGATTCAGCAATTAAGGCATAAAGAAAAATATATTTAACAATGAAACGCAATACCCATAACATAAATAATCTATTAAAGCAACATAAATCCAAGGTTTACATCTCTACACCTTAACAAGCAACTAAGATACCGTATTTAAAAAATAAAGCATAAAACAAGAAATAAATATCCTAAACATATTTCCAAACAAAGAAAAAGAAGACAAAAGGGAAGAATAAAGCTTCTCTTAATGGTGATGAAAGCCCCTCTTCAAGCCCCCTTCTCTTTCCTTTTCAATGCTTAGAATCCTTCTTGGGAATTGATGTGAGAGAAAATTCTCTCTTTTTTTGATATGTGTGCAGCCTAAGATGCCAAAAATGGAGTGAAACAAGGCTATTTATACCCCTCTTGGTCCCCACAAACCGTAGCAACAATCTCCTAAAAATGCCATTGATGTGTGCTTTGGTCCCCACTCTTTTTGTCCTCTTTTTGGCACACTTTTCTCTCTCTTCAGGAGGCCACGGTCAGCTCTATGACAATGGCTTTCTATTTCCCAGAATGCACTCCTTCAGCATGGCCATGGTCTATACACGATGACTATGGCATTGGCCACGATTGTGGCCCTCCTCTGCTTTCCATTCTTATGTAAATTTTAGGGCAGTATGTGGCCACTGTCATGGCCCCAAATGCCCATGATCGTGGCCCAGGGTGTGGCCTCTAAACTTGCTCTTTGCGGTGACGAAGGTGATGATGCCCTTTGAGCCGATTTTTCTTCAGCTTTCCTCCATTAATCATGCAACTTTCAAAACATCTTTTCCAAGTATTTTCACCATTTTCAATCCATTTTCATGCAAATCTTATGATCCTAAATGAAATACAAAAAAAATTATAATTTTATGGACTATTAAGTGTTGAACAAAGGGTGGTTCACATTTAGATCCTCTTGTGTTTTGATGATCAACAAAAATCGGTAATTAAGACAACAAAGCACAATGTTCAATGAGATGGCCGAATGATTCAACTATTGAGGTAAAAGAAGTGTTACTTGAGTAATATTGATACTCAGAGGCATGAGAAAGTGAAGATTTCACTCGAGCAACTTGGAAGTTACTCGAGCAAGTAGAATACCCAGAAACATCACTAGAGGAGGATTTACTTGAGTAAGAAATAAATTTACTCAAGTAATCGAAGAATCAGGTGTGAATCAGGTCAAAAATTATGCTCACTCGAGTAGAAAATATTCTCACTCGAGTAAGTCATATATGGCAAGAAATCAAGCGTCAATCAAGCTCCAAATGCTCTCCAACGGCTATAATATCAACCCCAACAGTTATGTGACTTGGAAAGGCTTTAAATAAACCTCAAAACATGGCAAAGGAGCATATATAACACCTCTATACACAATCTACCTTGATTTTCCAAGATTAAAGTCTCTCATTGTGATACAAGTGTTCTAGTTCTTCATTGCTATTCTTTTAACTTGTATAAACTATTTTAGATCAGTTTGGTGAGCGAATTATTGTAACAAACAGAGGGTTTGTAAGTTGAGATCAAGGGTAGATCCTAGGCTTGGTTTATTCTTGAATCAAAATCAAGTATTGTAAGAGTTCTCACTTAGCTAGAAAGTGAAGGTGGATTTGGAGGTGTTAAGCCTAGAATCAACCTCTTTATAGTTAGCTTTGGTGGATTGAGCTGGAATCAATCATCAACGTGAGATAGTGAATTTGGGAAATCCTAAGTAAAGAACTTAGGCAGTGGACGCAGGCAAAATTGACCTAACCATTCTAAATCTTATGTTCAATTTTCTTCTCAATTCTCACAACTTAACTCAAGGCAAGACCGAAAAATCTCCAACAAGTGCTATTAGAGCGGGTCTCCATTTTAAAAGGCTTAACATCCTTGGAGAAAAGATCCGCATAAAAAAAATGGAGTTTGGTCATTCGTTCGCATTTCAAGCTGGTGCTTCCCTCATACAACCACCAATCTTTGATGGTTCAAATTACCCCATATAGAAAAATCTCATGATGGTCTTCATCAAAGCATATGACATTGTTCTAGGCCCCCATATCATTGAAAATCCATATGGCTCTTTGAAAAATGCCCAAGAGTATACCAATGCCGATTGGAAGAAGGAGACGATAAATGCTCAAGCGATGCAATTGCTTCTGTGTGGCTTGACTCTTGAAGAGATTATAAAAGTCTCAAATTGTAAAAGTGCTCAAGAAATTTGGAAGACCTTGGAGGTAACTTGTGAAGGCACTTCTCAAGTGAAAGAGACAAAGATCAACTTGCTCCAACATGAGTTTGAGCTCTTCTCAATTAATGAAGTGAAACCATTACAAATGTTATTGATAAATTTTCAAAGATTACAAATGGGCTAGAGGCATGCGCATTGTATATGGTGCAATGTGCGTTATGAAATAGGCTAAGCTACTGGTTTGAGAGGGCTTGCAACTGTGCATGTTGTATATTGTGTAATGCGCATTGTGAAGGAAACAGAGCTACTGGATTGAGAGGACTTGGTACTACGGGCGTTAAGGGTTGTGTAAGATACGTTGATCGTTCTGGTTTTGAACACAACGTACATTCTATCTCGTGTAAGGTACGTTGTATCTTTCATGTCTTTGTGCTATAAACATTGAGTTGAGACACCTTTTCTTGTTAAGTCGCGTTGTATAACATGCTAAAAACATTAGTCTTCATAGACTTATATAACGTACATTGCATGTCATACAACTCGTGTTACGCCTTTTTTTCCCAAATTTATAATTGACATTTTCAGTTTCCCTCTCACTTCATCTTTCAAACTCAAAATCAAATTTTCGAACTCTTCCTCGTTCTCTCTCAAATCCCAAACTCGAGACCCTCAACCAATTCATTTCCTTCACTCAAAAACACTTCCTACCATCACCAAACCTACCAAAATCACAAATTTATCAAGAAATCCCAAACTCTAACGGACACTACACTCTTTCTCACTCACGTTTCATGGCACCAAAGAAACAATCCGAGGCCACCAACAAGAAATCAAAGGAAGTTTCAAAGAAAATGGACAAGGGCGAAGGATCAAAATGAGTTAAACGTCCAAGAGAGAAGCATGCCTACATAAAAGTCAGGGTCTGTCACCTCTCCCTCAAAATAGTCAAAGTAAGCTAGAATCGAGGAAGAATTGAGTACGACCAGTGGTCGATTCATGGATGAAAGGGCATCAAAGCTATTCAAAAACTTAAAAGAGGTTGGTTTTTCAGACTTTAAAGTCTTTGATTTTAGATCATTGAGGAAAGGAGGTGTAGATATTGAACATGACTTTGTTAGAATTGGTTTGAGAGACTTTTGCACCGAAGCCTCTGATTTTTATCTAGACTTAGTTAGAGAATTTTATGCAAATGCTCAGAGATGGATAAATGATGATGAGGAGGATTTCATGTAGTATCAATCGGTTGGAGTTAAGAGTAAAGTGAATGGAGTTGAATTCGTTATTCATGAGAGGTTGATTAATAGGCTTTTCAACCTACCTCTCGTTGGAATGAGAGCCAAAAGAGAGAAGGGATTGAAGGAGTATGTAGACATAGAAGGAAACATGATTGTGGTGAACATAGAAGATAGCCAAAAGTTTATGTTCGAGAACCATGGTGTGGTTCAAATCGAACAAGAAGTCAAAAATTTAGATCAAAACGACTTCAGAGTGAGATGGAAGATGGTCCACACTGCCTTCAACAAGGTTTTTCAACCCAAGTCTCACACATAGTCACCATTCACTGTACAGGATGAGATCTCGATATATCTCTTGATGAAGGGTGAAACAGTGAATTTTGCTTGGGGTATTGATTG
>CAODLS012738480.1:0-11265 GCA_948243855.1 Flueggea neowawraea
TTACTTTTCAATGTACCACAAATAAACACTATGTAAAACCAATTGTCAGAACCTTATCTGATATCAAATGAAGCAGAAGAGCCAACTGTTACCGTTATATTGAGCTAATTTCAAGGTTTTCTATACAGTGCACAACATAGGCTGCTACCCTGTCTGTAAAACTCAATCCGAGGACCCCTCTGTTAAGCTCCAGTACAAATGAAGGCTTGAATTGAAAGTAACGAAAGCAGTGTACTTAAGTGAATGCTGCTCAAATTGAAAAAATTGATGGAACAACAATGCAAAAATGTGGTCTCAGCAAATCCCAAGATCATCATCACTTGCAAAGTTTCAGCTTTTTAAAATACGATGACACAGTAGATTTGGGGTAAGGCTTGGTAGCAAGGCAAGTTGGAATGTTTTCAGGTTGCTCGATCCACAATTTATGGACAATCCCACCTTCTTCAAGCTTTTCTGACAAGTTCAACATCTGTGCTTCTCCTTTCACCTCCAAAGTCACATGAAATTTTCCACCAACAATCCATTACTCATTGCCAATGACCAATCTTTAGCAATCAATAACACAATTTCACTTAATAAATACATTACTAACATTTTATGATCTTTCCTAGACTATGTTAAAGAAACAACTTTTCGTGGAATCGAGACTTGCTCACCGCTAACTATATTTTATTTTCTTTAGTGTGTGGCTTGATTTTACTTTGGGTGCGGGCCACAGCAGTACCACTAACGTCTAAAAGCAGGACTTCAAAATCTCTTATTTCATCATAATCTCATCGGTCAGAGCCATTCTTTTTTCTCCCTTGTTATTTGAAGGCACCTCCAGAGGTAGAAAAATCCTTACCATTGAAACTGTTTGTATTGGTTTATTCAATTAGTGAATAACATATTTACCAACCTTCAATATATCATAAACCAACTAAAATTTGAATACCTTCAGCATAGCGTCGCTATTTTGGGGGCTGCAATACTGGAGGGTGTGAGGATCGTCCTTATGGGACCATATCGCCGCCACCACGCTTCCTGTCGGCCACGTGTCAATTAGGTCTCTCCTCAGCACCACGTACTGCACCACCAGCTCTTCCCCACTATTATTATTGCCTCCTCTTGCCGCGGCGTCGCTCTCCGACTCGGATGCCGGCTGACTCATTGATTCCGAGCTGAGTCCAGCGATTGTACGACTTCCTAAGCGATCGGCGACGCTCAGGTGAGTAGTATTTGAACTTGCCCTAATTTGGAGTCTTGAAATTGAAATCAGTGGTGGGATAGTCAAACGACATGGCGTTAGAAGATTCGCCATTGATTTGTTGATAAAAGGTAGAGGAAGCTATATTTGTGTGTTCTTACATCTTTGCCCTCATAGGCTTTGGCCAGACATGGGCTACGGGGCCGAGCTTTCCTAATACACCTATTAACGCACCTCATCAGTCCCCTGAATCTCTTGCTGCTCTGCAACTATCAATCGAGTTAATTATACTGTATATCTAAATTAAATAATAAATTTATATAAATAAAAAAAATAGTTTAACATTTCTTATAATGTTAGAATAACAAATTTAATTGTATAAATATCATAATTTTAAAACAAAATTTCAATAATGTCATAATGTATAACATTAAAATTTTATCTCACCCTATATTTTAGATTGCTTCTTTCTCTCTCTACAACTCTCTCCTATTTCTATGCTCTTTTCTCTATCATATGTCTCTCTATCACTTCGCAATTCTCTTGTATTTTCTTTCTCTCTGCCTCTCACTTCTCAACAAACCCTAACCATCATCTTCTTCTCATTTCTTTTTTTTTTCTCCTTAGTAAATTCTAATCGCTGTCAAGTTGAAGCTCAAACTGCAATCTAGAATCAAGAAATACTCTAAAATTGAAGATCTTCTCGCTTCGGATCTCGAATCTAAAGTGATGATATATTGTTTGATTTTTTTTAATTTGAAATTTTGTTTTTTGTATTCATGCTTATAATGACAAATTTTTGATGTATTATGTGAGATTTTTTGTGGTGATGCCTTAATTGGGTTGTTTTTATGTTTTGATTGGGCAATGATGACAATAGATACTTTTGAACAATTTTGTGTTTTGTCATGGAGATCTCGAAAACCTTCGGAGACTTTTGTGCACCGAATTAATTACCATTAAAATAATTAAAACTTGCTAATAAACATGAATAAATTAATTAATTAAAAATCTTCAATTAAACCAAATTTCTTATAAAAAAATAATATACAGAAATAATTCAGTTTAATTTAAAAGACTTTTGGAAGAGCTACATAGACCTTTTCTGAAAACTTTCAAAGACCTTAGAGATCTTCAGTGAAGACTCTTGGAGACTTTTAGTTGGAAACCTCTAATAAAGATCTCTAGCGACCTCTAGTAGAGACCTCTAGAGACCTTCAGTAGAGATCATTAAAAACCTTTAGTAGAGACTCCTAAATACCTATGAAGACTTCCAGTAAAAATCTTTGGAGCCTTTCAATGGATACTCTTAGAGACTCATGGAGACTTTGGAGACCTCCAGTAGAGATCTTAAAATGTCTGGAGACTTATAGAGACCTCCAGTGGAGACCTTCAGAGATTTTTCTACATAATTTGATTTTCTCGCTATATCTCACGAAAATGACATTATTAAAATTTGGTCTCCACGTGTTTCCAATTATGAAAATCTTTTTGGTAGTTTCTATTTTTGAATTTTTATATTTTTAATTAAAACAAATGTGCAATTTTTCTCCATCAATCCACTAACAATACATATCTCCAAGTTGAACATTCACTTGAAGCATTGCATAGACAATTGAACATGCCTCTTTCTGTAAAGATTCAATTCGGGAACACCTCGGTTGGGTTCAGTAGTAGATTTGGAAGCAACTGGAACTAGAAGACTCCTAGTTCCAGTTGAAGACCATCAATCCGAAAATGTAGCATCGGTAAATCCCAAGAACATCACTAGCAAAGTTTTAGCTTTTGGCTAATCCACAATTTATGGGTAATCCCACTTTTTCCTCCAACAGTTTCAAGTCACGATTTCAAATATTACTATGTATTTATTTAGTTGCAATAGTGAAATTTTGGTATTGATTGCTAAAGATTGGTCAGACCACGAGGTATCTTGGATGAACCACAACTATGGACGACACCTTTAAATCACTACTACGCTCAGATTAATCTCTACTTACATACACGAGTCAGGTTTGAACCTCTAACCTCGATTAAGTAAGGAGAGCCCTTACCAACCCACCTACTCCTCAGAGCTTGATTGCTAAAGCCTAAAGATTAGTGATTGGCAATGAGTAATGTAAATTGTCATGGGCTACTGGGTTGAGCCCTCTAATACAGCCCATAGCACCATAGTCTTTCTAAATTCTATAAACAATATAACAATTAATTTTCCGTTTATATTAGCTTCCAACGAAAATCAAAATTGTTAACTCTATGGTCGTTTGTTAGCTCATATGGTTGTGTTTTTTAAAAAGTATATTGTCGATTGAGGGAAAGTGTTCATAAATTTAGTTGATGTGGTTCTCATATGCAACACTAGTTGTTATAAACTATATCTTTGACGATCATGAGTCCACTTTATTAAGATATTGTTGGTTTTAAGTTCATCTTTTTTTTTATAAATCTTAGCCGACTATTAGTTTGCATGATTTTATTATTAAAAATATGTTTTGATGGATTAAAGAAGAAAGATAATTTTAAACAAACCGTTGGTTTTAACAAGACAATGTGAAAATTATGGTAGATCTTTTTTAAAAAAATAGAATAATTACTTATCAAAAAAATTATTAACTTTTTTCACAGAATTGTTATATACAACTTTGTAGCAGAATACTAACAGCTCCACATGTTTAACATGTTCAGAAGTTGGGTGGTACTACAGTGAAGACTCCTAAAAAGAGTTCTCATTGATGACTTTTTTTATAAATTAAGTAATTGAGTTTCAAATTAAGTAACTGAGTTTCAAATTAAGTAACTCTAGCAATAATTAAGTAACAATTATAATTACTTAATTTACCACAGAAATTAAGTAATTGATCAAAATTAAGTAACATGTATTCAAATTAAGTAACGATATTCAAAATTAAGTAACTTTTAAAATTACAATTAAATAACTGTTTTATAAAATTAAGTAATTAAAACTAAATTTAAATAGTTTTAGTCCTTAATAATGACTCTTTTTAAGAGAGAAGTCATCATTGTAGTATCACGTGAGGTACAGTGCACAACGGACAAGTTGAATTGGTAGTTTGATTTGATTTTAACAACGTTGAAAGCTATCTTGTGCAATGTGTCTTGAGTTTATAAGTTGGAGTTTACGTGTCTTGGGTTCATAAATTACCAATTTTTAGTTGGAGTTGGGGAAAAGAAAATGATATTTGTTTAACTTTGTTGCGCGTTACTCGGCTGTGTATAACTTTTTTTTTCTCCACGTACTAGAAGATCTTGTGCCTTCTTTGTGTGGATATCAAGAACAATACATATACATTCACCGTCAATTTGAATGGTGCTTTTATGTTGAAACTTAAGTAGATTTACTACAAATCGAATTAATTAAAGAGTAATGCTTAACATTACAATTATAATGCATCTAACGTATTAAAAAATAATAAAAATGTCAGTAGGGACCATCTAATATTTTACAATATTATAATTTTACTTTTAAAATAATATTATTATATTTATTGCAATACATCCTAGTTGAGATGCATAATATGTTTGTTAATGAAATTCAATCGATAGTACTTATGTAGATTGAGGAGATATTAAGTGGATTAATGTTGCATTATTGCTTCAGAGAACACATTTCTTTTGTTCATTTATTTTTATTTCCAAATTTAGTTTATTTAATTATTGTCCGAAAATTGTTGTACTTCATAAAAATTAAATTCACAACATTTTAGTATTGCAGTTGATTCCAATACAAATGAGCTATAAGTCTACTGACTCATTGGTGGTGTTATCAAAGATTATGGGCAAATAATTAAAATTTTACTAATTTTCTATGTTTTTTGAAAATAAAGCAGATTTATCAAAAGTTATATGCAAACTTTAATCAATAATATTATCCTCATTAATCGATTTCATTGGTACGAGCTGCTTGTAGTTGCATCGTTGATTCATGCAAAACAGCACATTAGTTTTGACCATTTCTTTTGAAGTATGGGACTGGTTTAGTGAAATTATTATCCACAATTAGGAGGCTATAATTAGAATTTGTATTAATATGCCATTAAAATATAGAGGTAACTATAAGCGCCACATTCACTTCATTACTTATCTACTTATCACAATCTATCGATTTGTTTCTAATGGGTCCGTTTTTATAAATTATGACTCGAGCCTTCTGTTGACTGTAAGTGTCGATCACTTTGGACTTCTATGATAGCTTTCTCCTATAAAAGGGTTTAAACCTAACATTTCAAGATGATAAAACTCCCAAATCTAATTTAGAGGAGCATGGTGCTACCACTAATCTCTTTTTGTTTTTGAAAAAAAAAACTTTCGAAAACAATATTAATGATTTAGATATTAGTGCTTGTGTGGTAGTAAAAAGGTGTACAAAAAGACTACAACTTCCATGAAAGTGGTAAAAGAACTTATATTTGGTATTAATATTTCGTGTAAGGTTAAAAAAAAACTTTGACCAAATTTAGTTCATTACTTTCTAAGGAGTAAGTTCAACAAGTTATTTGTTTGAAAATAAATCATTTTGAACCAAAAGATTACCTAATTTCATATGTGGACTTTTAAATATAATGCATTAGCTCTCAGGAAAAAGAACAGCACTTTCTATTTATTTTTTCTATTCAATACACTAAATTATCAACTCTTAATTTCCTAAAAATATGATAATTTTCGATCAAATCTTTACCAAATTCTATCCTCTTTCCGAAATATACTGTATCCACAACATTTCCATTACCAAATTCTGAGCTTGTTTGGTATGAATAGCATTTTATATATTTTATATAATTTGTATAATAATTAATAATAATTGTATCATAAAAAAAAAATACTTTGTAATAAATATTAAATACATAAAACGTTAAATACTCTGTTTATCAAATAACATCGATAATTATATCCCAAATACTGCATGAAAGTTAAGTTTCACCTCACCTCACCTCACCTCACCTCCTCACTTTCCATTCTCCAAAATTTTGGTCACGACAGCGACCCTCCAACCAAGATTTTATCTTTTCTTACATATGCACTTGCATGCCAACACGTGTACTCCCACCCACCCTTAGGCCTTAACCAACCCACCAACCCACCCATTCAAACCGACTCTCTCCCCTCTCTCCCTCTCAAACAACTGAATATCCATCCACATGGAAAATTCCACACGCCCCCTTCTTTCTTTCTTTCTTTTTTTGAACTGAGGCCCCCTTCTTTCCTTTTTTTTTTTGAACGGAAGAGGCCCCTTCTTTCTTTCTTTATTTGTTTCTTTTTTTGAACTGACTCAGGATAAGATAAGATCAGTACCACATTTATTACTCCTATCCGCTGTATTGTTTGGCTATTAATAACTCACAGTTTTTAAAATCGTTTAATGAGACGTTTATTTAATATTTTTATTGTTATTTTATTAAAATCTCTATTTTTTAGCTCCTCAACTTTTTCATCTGTAACCAAATGACTACTTTAAAAGTCTTGCGAGACGCCTACTCAGTTTTCCACTAAACACAATTTTATTTTAATCCCAACTTTTATCTACTACTTCATTTAATACTTTATAATTCAAATTCATTAAAATAAAAATAGTTCATCCAAATAAAAATAATTCATAAAATTTAAAAATTAAATTAAAATAAAAAAATTATATTAAAACTAAAATATTACAAATAAAATATTAAATATTATATTAAATTAAAAATACTACAACTCATATTTTTTACAAATTTTTTACAAGCGTATTCATACAAACGTTGTGCCTCAGGAGTCATGTACGTATCTTTGTCGAGTATCGCTATGTCTTTCTTAAGCTGTTGATCTTTGAGATACTCCATTTTTTCTCGTTCGATCCCGAGCCGTTGTTCTTTTTCTTTCTTTCTATTAGCTTTCGCCATTTCGAAAACTTTGCAATTTAATTCTTTCTCGAACAACATATCGTCCAAAATGGACGCAACTTTGGAGACGTCGCTTGATGTCGACTTTCCTTTCCCATGCACATTAGGTTTCGTCTTTTACTTGGTTCTTGGTTCTTTCCCTTTGGCCTTATCTCGGCTCATTGGACGAGCCTCTTGAGTTGACTCTCCTTCGACGCTAGGATTAGAGGCGTTGAGATCGAATGCTTCCCTTAGGCGTTCACCTTGGTTCTTTTTGGACCAGTCTCGGGGTCCATGGACAATACTTCCCTCTATTTCAGATGATCACGTAAAATTTTCCAAATGTTATCGTGGAGAGAAATTTTAAGAATTGAGAAAATTTAAGGGAGAAAAATGAGTGTTTAAAGTGTAGAATTGAGAGAAAAAATGTGTTTAAAGAGTATTTACAAGAAAATAGATAAAACTAACCATTAGAAACTAAAAGAATAATTTTTTAACCATCAACAATATTCCAACGGTAATATTACCGTTAAAGTAAATCTAACCGTTGAATCAAAACGATCCAACAGTTAAATTTTGATTTTAAAAAAATAATAATATACTTGACACATATAACTCATCCTCCGGTAATAAATCGGACTACCAACAATAACCCCGTTCGTAGCCCAGTTACAAACAGCATTATAATATACAAAACTTTGAAATGCCAGTTTTATCCACGTCCACGTTTCTCAATGCACCTGCAACCCAGTGTCACTTCCGTCCAAAAATATACATTAATAACATATATTAAATGACAATAAAAAAAAAGAAAAGAAGAAAGAAAAACCCATTGGACTGGGCATTTTTTTCCAAAAGCCACCCGATTTTCTGGATAATGATTGATAATAATTGGACTGGGCTTTAAAGATATTATAGTTATTTATCAAGATAATAAAAAAGACAAAATTCCTGTCATTGATCATCATCTTCATCCTGTTCCTCTTGCAGATCTGTAAGAGAGAAGCAACTATATGACTTGAAACTGGCTTTGAATCTTACATCCATCACTCTGGGACCTTTGGGAGGCAGCATCGAGTTGCTTCCTTGTTTTTCTTGACGGCGTTCTTGACGATGATCTTGGGTTTCTTCTTCTTGGTCTTCTTCCATTAAAGTGTTAAGGACAGGCATGGATTTAGGGTTTCTCCAGTTATAGAATGACTTCCTCTGTAACTTGTTCGCTAACAGCAGCCGCCTCCTTTTGTTGAATGGGTTCTCGGGTTTCTCCACTTCGTTCACCGTACTCACCGTATTGCTCACATCTGATAGATTCGCGAACGACTTTGACTTCCCGGAATAGTGATTCGATAACCCTCTCCTGCAAAATTTCATCATTTTGTTGGATATAAATGGAGTTTCATAAATTTTAATGGGGAGATTTAATAACTATTTTCGGGAACTTACTTGACCGGAAGTGATTCTTCCATAGAATCCAGAGAGCCTAATCCCAATCCCAACCCTAATCTCGGCTTCGATGAAACGACGCCGTCTTCTTCCTTCTCTTCTTCGCTAGCATCGGGACTTCCGATCGATGATGAACTTTCAGATGAGACCTCCTCTTCATCCGGCGACGGGTAATCCTCATCGGCGGCGCCTTCTTCCAAGAATAGCCGAGACGGAGGCGGCACGCGGCGCTGCGTCGGAGGAGATGAAACCTCGATGCTGAAGGTAGACCCCACCAACACCTCCATGATCAGAACTTTCCTTCCAAGATCAAGAGAAAAGGAACACAGAGACACGATCCGGTGCCGGTTTAAGGCCTCTCAGCCTTCGCTTGTTCGTCGTTCCGTCTCCTCTTCGCTTTCCAACAGCAGCGGTTGCAAAGAAGCTTTGCTCTCATCAAACTCAGATCGAAGCGGATAATTAAAAGATCAAGGGCAAAATTGTAATTTCGCTTCCTCGTGCTTATCTACAGAGAGAGAGAGAGAGAGACTTTTTTGACAGAGAGACGAGGAGAGAGCAGAAGAGGCGAGAGAAAGATATAAAGAGATGAGTCTTAATTAAAAAAATAATAATAAATTTATTTGGTATATTTTCGCATATTTTTATACGTAGATGAAGAGAAAACATATACGGAGGATATGCTAACGTTGTACATTAATGTCAGAGAAATACAACCCGCCGGCGACGACAAAGGTTTGACACGTTCGTGATGACGTGGTGGAGACAGTGACCAGAAAAAAAAGAATTAAAAAAATATGTACAAAATTCTCTAGTGTAACGCATGATCGGACGGTCGACATTTGATCTGCAATTAGAGATGAAATAAATTAGGATAACGTTGCGGTTCACTTCAGGGCTTCTGTCTTAGTAAGTGGTCCAAAGACTAAATTCTTAAGGTGAGAACCCCTCATATAATTTGATTTAGAATTTCCAATAGTATTAAATATTACAATTTTATTAGTTTAATATATTTGTGTAGTATTATGTTTTAATATCGTTTAAAAATTAAGATTAAATATCGCTTATAAATATTTTTTTCTCAAATTACTGAGACGTTTTTTAAGAGACAAAATCGCGAGGACCCATGAATTCAAAACAGATAATATCTTAATGAATGAGCCTAATAATCAATCGTTGAAGAATATACTACATAACAATTTGTATAATAATATATAGCAGTTCTCAAATGATATTATAGTATTTTAAATTTTTATTATATAATTTACTCAATTTATTAATTTATAATTCTTCATCATCATCAATCTATTGAAAACAAATATTTAATTATAAGAATATTTTTTGAAATTGTTTCATGAAAAAAATGTTTTTGAAGGCAAACATCAATTGTCGTTGTATAGCAAATTGTTAATGTCAAGAAAAGGCGTGACAAGAATAGAGAAACAAGTTATATCCATTTGTTCCTCCACTGGGCAATGTTGCTGTATCTGTTTTTTGTGGATTTTAATTGTCTCGTGCAGATGAATAAATATCTTACCATGTGAGATGTTTATTAATCTTCTCGAACTTTCCATATTTATTTCACTTCCGGTACGCTATTTTCTTAGAACTTGCTTGCCCAATTGATTGTTTAATGATAAGAGGTTCGTTTGGTATGAATATTATATAATATATTTGAAGGAGCATATAAAATATTATATATAATTAAATTTATTAAAAGATATATTATATTTATATTTTTTTATTATTTATTTTTACTAATCATTAAAAATATTATATGTTATGTTGTTAAACGAATCTAAGATCTTTCTCATTCATTTAGATAAATAAATAAGTTTGTTTTATCGTTAGTGGTTAAGTTTTGCAAATGAAAAGCTTGACTACACGAGAAGAAATTTGTATCTCGTATAGTATAATCGTCAAATCTATTAGGTTTTCAACTTTGGGGCATAGCATCACATTTTGTTTAGAATGAGAAGTATAACATGATTAAATAATGCTGCGTAATATGTGGAATTTTACCATTTCTCTAGTAGATTATCAATTAAGTCTCCTCCTAAACTTTTTACAAATTTAACGAGTCTAACTCATACCGCATCATCTTTTTTTTTGTTAAAAAGGAAAATTCATTAAAACATAATT
The DNA here is from genome assembly GCA_948243855.1 of Flueggea neowawraea. NCBI lineage: Eukaryota > Viridiplantae > Streptophyta > Magnoliopsida > Malpighiales > Phyllanthaceae > Flueggea > Flueggea neowawraea. The sequence goes on from CAODLS012738480.1 coordinate 10,639, forward strand.
TGGATTACAAAGTACAAGTATAAATGAAGTAGAGACAACAAGACTTGATATTAAAATAGTACAAATTTTTATGGGTCTACAAAACCCAACATAATGTTACTCGTAACCCATGATCCTTGAAGTCGTTTCGATGAACTTCTGTTCAGCATTTTTATTATTATTTTATTAAAGTCATCAGTTCCTAACCCTTCAGCCCCTCAACTTTTTCATCCATAATTCAGGAGCTACTTTAAGAGTCTCGCGGGACGTCTACTCAGCTTTTCACTAAACACAATTTTATTTTAATCCCTCAACTTTTATCTACTACTTCATTTAAAACTTTCTATCTCAAATTCATTAAAATAAAAATAGTTCATTCAAATAAAAATAATTCGTTAAAATAAAAATATTACATTAAAATAAAAATAATTCATAAAATTTAAAAATTAAATTAAAATTTAAAAATTAAATTAAAATAAAAAAATTACATCAAAATTAAAATATTACAAATAAAATATTAAATATTACATTAAATTAAAAATATTACAACCCATATTTTTCACAAATTTTTTTACAAGCGTATTCATGCAAACGTCGTGCCGCGGGAGTCATGTTCGACGTATCTTTGTCGAGCATCGATATGTCTTC
>CAODLS012738561.1:0-17229 GCA_948243855.1 Flueggea neowawraea
CACAACCCCTTAAAATCACAATAACGGGTTCTACAACTTTCCCAAATCGCGTCAATACGCAATAACTCATCCAATTCTAAAGTGCAACCCAAAAAAGAAATGCTAAAACTAAACAACTTTTAGTTAGCATGTAATTAAACAGTTTTTTTTTTTTGCAGCAAATTGAGCACTTTGGTGCTGACAAAATAGAACAATTCGCAGATTGTAAAGAATACACCAAAAATGCTCCATAAAATGCTCGATCAAGCAAAGATAACTAGAGCAAGAAGAATCCGAGTTGAAGTTTTAAGCATCACGAGTTCATTATCAATAGAGTAAGACCAATTTCAACAAATTTAAACAAAATACTGTTTTTTTTTTGAAAGAAAAAAAATGCGCAAAGCTAAACGACGCTGCACAAACAAAATTTCAAACATTCGAGAAGCGTTTCAAAGATCAACTTCAAAAAAGCAGGAAATCGCTGTGAAAGTTTATGAAATTTTGCGGGATTTTCTCGCGGTTTCCCGATTACCCGTGAGGAAAAAGAAAAAAACAGTACAGAATGTTTTGATTGATTGAGAGGAGAGTGTGACATAAATATATAGAGAGAGAGGGGGGGAGGAAGGGAGTACCTGGAGGAAGATGATAGGAACAGCAAGGAGAGGGATCTGAAGATGAGAGAAAAGACAAAACTCTGTTGTGCGTGTGTTTTTCTTTTGCTCGCTTGTACTTACCTCTCTTCTCCACGTATCCTCAACTCAACATTTTTCCTCTCTCTCCTCTCTTGCCTTGTCGTCTCTTCCCTTCCCTAAGCACTAGTTTCGTTCATAGAATGGAATTACTTAAAATATATAATCGTTATTCCATATGACAAAAATTATACTCCATTATTTAGTTAATAGAATAGAATTTCATAATTATTTTGCATAATTATTAAATCATTCTAAAATATATTTAAATTATTAGGCAATTCATTTTCACTTAAAATAAAAAATTAAAATTCTATTTTAAAAAAATATTTAACATAGTCAAACCAACAAGTTTGATTCACTAACCTTTAACATAGCGGAAGACAGCATCAACCACCAACAGAACAGGATCGAGAGAGTTGTTGGTCTTGCGAGCAAACTACGATCGAGTTGTCACCGACGAGAGTACCCGTTTTTTGTGCAGTCTAGATGTCACACGGATCATCAACAAATAAAGAATGGAGGAACGAGAAGGGCGACACTTTTGAAGAAAAGAACGTGTTTTTGTTCTTTTCTCTGCCTCACTCTCTATTTTGTCATACATCTTCTGATCAGGTAAATCTAAAGTTTTCTACTCCTATTAGATGAGTGGACCTTAGTTGAGATTTCTTAACCCATTCAGGAAGCCCACAACTAATTACCAATAGTATTAATTACACAAAATGCGTATTTTTGGCCACCATTTTTAAAAATGTCATCACATGTTTCAATTCTACCCAAATACCAATTTTTATGTTTTTTTAAAAAAAATATCACATGTTTGAAACTAAATTTTAAAAATGTCACATTGATTTTCATATAAATTTTATTTTTTTTTAATTTTTTCTCTCTCTTCAATTCTCTCTCTCTCTCTCTCTCACCCCACCCACCCCAAACCCTAGCCACCACGCCGCTTCATCCTCTTCCACTGCTCACGTCGTCTTCTATCGCTTCTCCTATCTTCTTCTGCCATGCCCTCTGCCTCTCCTCTCTCAATTTTCGCTCGATCTCGGTTGGATCTCTATGTCGTCGCGTTGTCGCCTTCTGCTTCCTCGATCTGCTTCTCTGTTGTCGTCACCTCCCCACTCCGCCTCGATCTCTATCTCTTCATCTCCCCACTCGCCTCCCCATCTATGTCGCCCTCGATCCGACGTGTCAATCTCCGCCTTCGATCTCGCCGATATGTCCCGTCCTCCGTCGCCTTTCCCATCGGCCGTCGCGTTTTCCATCTCGTCGAGCTAGTAGGAGTCACGGTTGAGGGAATGTGAAGGTGACAACTAGGGCTTTCTAACCTTAGTTGCTCCCTTCATTTTACCAAAATACCCCTGCCTTTGATATTTTTACAAAAATACCATTAATTTAGATTTTTAATGTTGTTGCACTTGTTGTTTTTAAAATTTATTTTATCATTTAAAAAAATATTGTGAACCATTTTAAACGTCAAAAATTAAAAAAATTATTTAGAATCAAAAAATTGTGCGTTGTATTTTGTGAATCGTTTAAAATGGTTCACAATAATGTACTATATAATGTACACTATTTTGTGAACAATTGTAAACATCAAAAATTAAAAAATTATTTAGAATTAAAAAATATGAAATGCGCACTTTATTTGTGAACCGTTTAAAATGGTTTACAATAGTTCACAATAATATATAATATAATGTGCACTATTTTGTAAACCATTGTGAACGTCAAAGTCAACATTGGAAAAAAAATTGGAAATTTTTTTATAAAATTACTAAAAAATAATTAAAAAAATTATTCACACTTTTTTGAAAATATTAATTGTGCACCCTATTGTGAACCATTGTGAACCCAAAATATAATTTGGATTAAAAAATCAATTTCTGGGAAAAATTCAGCAATTTCTTCCGCATTTTCAAAAAAATAGCATTTTTGATATGTGGTAAATATAAGGAGTCATTCTCAATATTTGCAAATTTGACATGTTATTTTTAAAAAATGGCATCCAATTTAGTATAATTGTCTAATTGCCCCTTACTAACAATCAGTCGGGCTCGTTAGTCGACCCGACAACTAATAAACTCGGATTTCACCTATTACTATCATGGGCGATCCCAATTTTCTAACCGTTAAGAAAATGTTATAATTTTATTAATGAAAAATCATATAAGAGAGTGAAATAGAGACTGTTATTGGAGTCTGCACACAAATATAGACATGAAATTGGGATTCCACGCTTTTTGCTAGGAATCCCAATTCCACAAAATCAAAGTATTCAGATTTCATGGATCTTGTACACCACGAAACAAACACCGGGAATACAATTTTTCTACGGAATTCGAATTCTATTCCATAACAAAACTGTCAACCAAACATGTTGAAAGTGATTTGGTTGAATTTCTTTCTTTTGTTTTTCCGTTTTTCTTTTCTTTTTTTGGCAAAAAGAAATTATTTTCTCATCAAACAATTAGCGATTTCATCCTTGAGATTTAACGATATTAACCAATGCATCCTCATATTTTGAAAGCCCCTTTTGCTAGTCCCTATGTTTTAGTTTTGCAAGACATCTTGGTACCTCGTTAACTAGTCGTTAGTAATCTGTCACTAAATAGCTGATGTCAACCCAACCTCCTCTCCAGATCCTTTAGGTTTTTTCTCGTCCTAATCAAAATCAAAACCTTAAAGTAAAAACAAAAAGTACAAACCAAAACACTCAAGAAATTGCAAAACCCATTTTCAAGAAAATCATACTAGCAAATTCATATCATCAAATGCTAACTTTGCATTAAAATCAGAGCAACACAACAAAATGTTAACAAATTTAATTGCTAAAAAATTCAAAAAGAATAGAGGCTTCACATCAAAAACTTTAAAAATCAGAGAAATGTTAGCTTCAACACCCCCACAAGTCCACCAGATATAATAGCGTTTTAGAGAACAATCAGCGTTTCTGGAAGAATCAAATTGCAAACTCAAACACCCTCTACCGAATTAAAGAAGAATCAAATTGCGGTGCGGCCGTTTCAATTCGAAAAACTACAAAAACCAAAGAAGAGTTGCCCAAAACTCAGACACCCTTCATCTTCGGATGCCACCCAATAACCGTTGAACAAAGCGCAACCAAAACCACCACTAAAACCCAGTTCCCAAAACCACCGGAACCACTACTGAAATCTATATAATATAGAAAAATGAATACACTTTCATAATAATTTGACATTTAAAAAGTTATTATTTTGACATTTGACATTTTAATTGCATGATATGTGGTAATTTTCATTAAAATATTCAATATTTTAGTCAATGTTCGCTTCTTTTATTAAGAAAGAAAATAAACAAATATAACAACAAATCTTATAAGAATTTCAGTATTAATTTTTATGTCTTTATATTTTTTTTAATTTTGAAACAACTTTTATCATAATTTCAAATATTTTTATAAAAAAAATCATAATATTCCGGAACAATATCCGAGGCTAAAACTAGTAACAATTAAAGATTAATAATTGAAACCATCAATAGCTGATTAATCTTGTATTGTACAAATAGTTGATAAAAATAGTTTGTCTTTTCTAAAAACAATAGTATTCATCATTTTTTTTTTGATTCATCGTGTTCATCAATTCTAGTGGAATAGAAGTAACGGCTTTTTAATGTTCTTAGATTATTTGTTTGACAAAATTACACAATATTCGTAATCAATGTTTCTATATGCAATTTTAGTAAGAAGAGGCACATTTAGTAAAAATATCATATTAGGGAAAACATTTACAGAATTATCAAATTGTATCTTTAATTCTCTCTCTTGCTCTCCCCCCTCTTCTTCCCCTTCGTCGCCACTAACACCTCCTCTGCCTCCTCTCCACTGCATCGATCTTCGTCTCCTCTCCACCACCTTGATCTCCGCCCTCTCCATGAATGAGATTGCGAGGCAAAGATCACATCGCCTAGCAATCTCCGTCGCAAAGATCACTCTCCACCACGTAGATCGTGGCTATAATGACAAGATCTGGAACCTTCTCGTCGCGACGAATGGTGGAGGTGATTGTGGCGGCAATTAGGGTTTGAAAACCCTAGCTATTACCACATGTATGTGAATTTACGTTGCAGTTCTCAAAATATTTAAAATTGAAGATAAGTCCTTAAAAATTAGAAAATTTGCTCGTGATTCAGTTTAAATTTTCATTTGTGCACCATTCGTGCACTAGTTATGCACTCATTTGCACGATTTGTGCAGCTATGAACTAAATCAATATAAAATTAAATCCACAAACTATTGTGCACAGTGTGCGTACTAGTTTATACTTATTTTATACTCAATATAATTTTAAGCTGATTTGATTTAAAATAATACTACATTTAAATCAAATAAACTAAATTAAACTAAAATAGTATAAAAATTAATTTGTAAACAATGTGTGCACCATTTATGCACTGATTTACACAATTTGGACCTAGTTTATGCACCCATGTGCGCTCTTTGAAAGAAGGTGCGAAAAATTATTTTTTCTCTCAATTTTCCTTTAATTTCTTGCGAGATCTCAATTTTTTTGCGAGTATTGACCAACTTCTCGCGGGTGGACCCATATTCTACTATTTGTACAAGTAGTTTTCTCCTAGCTGGTATATTTAGAAATGGTTTGATCCATGTGGCATTTTCAAAAATCTAGTATTCTAACCTTGTATAAAACAACAATTTTCCCTATTTGTTTTGAGCTCATATTTTTAATTAAATAAAAAGAAATTGCAAACTTTTTTTTTTCAAACTTTTTTTTCTGATTTTTCTACAATCATATTTTTCAATATAGTATTGATTATGTTGTCACAAGATGACAATCTTAGAGGGAGTGAATTGAAATTTTAGTAAGTTTAAAAAAAAATTCAAACCTTTTGCCAAATACAAATTTTGAGGAATAAATATAAATAATAAACCAATTCACAAACAAGATAAATAACTCAATAAGGAAACAAGATAGTAATGAATGTAAAGAGTTAAGGGAAGAGAGATTCAAACCGTCGATTTATAGTGGTTCGGTTCTTCTTGACCTATGTTCACTCCTCAAGCCGCGTCGAGAGTTTGAATCCATTAGTCTCCTTACTTCCTGGCTGAGGGAAGCCTTTGTACAATTCTTCTTATTTACGGGATCACAAGGAACTTTCACACTATTAATTTTTGCAAGCTTGACTAGCAAATCTTACAGCACTAATTTTTACAAGTGTAACTAGCAAACTTAAACCACTTCTACAAGAATGGAGTATTCTGAGTTTCAACTCAGTACAATGATTTACACACAACATCTACAGTGTTTTTTAAGTGATAAGAATAATGGTGGGTGTAGAAGAGAATGTACAAGCAAGTGATGAATGAAAGTATAGATTGATGCAATGTGTAAACAAGGATTCTCTCAAAGTTTCTTTTATGTTTCTAACCTCCCAAACCTGTATTTATTGCCTTCTCAACGTTTCAGACCATTGGGGAACATCATCATTACTTTTGTTAGACAGAATACTTGTGTGCCCAATCGAATCTTTATGTGCGCAACTTGATGTGAACATTACTCCATAATCATTCCAAGTCAGTAACAGTTGTGAAAAGTCTTGTCAGCTTCACTTGCGTGCGCAAAACTCACTATTGCGTGCTCAAATCTTTTGTTCTTTTAAAGATAGACTTTTCTCATGCATTATTCATCATGCTGATCTCTTGCATGCACTTTATTTGCATGCGTAATGAGCGATTGCATGCGTAATACTAACATTAAGTGCTTAACTTGCATCATTCGCTCGTTTGCTTCATTTTTCCACTTCTCCAATAAATGTTTGTCTTTTTCACATGCAATGAAAGAATTCTAAACCATTTTTTATGGATGTTCGGTTGTCATCATCATTAATATTAGACTCGACAGATTATAACCTTTTTCAATGCTTACCACATATATATATTTTTTCTTTTTTCTTTTCCTTTTTCAAAACCCCCCCCCCCCGACTTACTCCAAATTATTATTCCACACAATGAGTCTAGCTAGCTGATTGGAGCATAGAGTTTTGAAGCAATCTATAGGAAATAACATTAACAAAACAATCAAACCTCAAGGAAGCTTGTAATGCCTTTCACTTCTGTCCCTCCATTATCCATTAAGTTCCTTCACATTTCTTGTACTTCATCATCATCAAGCCGTCCATGCTATGTCTCTAGTCCGTGTCACACAGTTTCTCATTGAGACGATTAAAGGGCTGACCGGTTTCCTAGTAAGTACAAAGACACTAGTACTTTTATTTTCCTGCCCAAGTTACCAACTTTATATAATGTTAATTTAGTAAATACATTGATTAATTAAAAATTCAAATATATCATAAACTAAAACTATCACAATATAAATGAATATTTCAATTAATATAATAAAAGAGAAAAACAAAAATAAGTAAATGATAATAAAATATTTACAATAAATACTATAGGGACCCAAATATTTGCAATAATAAAAAAAAAAAGACTTTTCTCCATAATTAGCAAGAAATGCAACTTCTCTCGCTAAAAGTTAATAATTTTTGTTTAATTTTTTATTCATGTTTGAATTTAATTTTTTTAATAAATTACATTTATCTCCCTTTCTTATTATCTTTTTAAGCATTTGAATCGTTGCTCTTTTAACAAAAACTTCATCCAAATCAGTATACTAACTACTGAACCAATAGATTGTTAATAAATTTAATTTGTTTAAACAATCCTATTAAATTTAAGTTATTAATTCAAACAACAAAAAAAATGAAAAAAAACTCTAATTTGTCAAAAAAATTAATTCTCAATCTTGGTTGTTGCGGAGAAGGGATTGCATATCCTTGAAGTGATAGCATGATGTCGTGGCAAAAAGCGGCTTTTCATTTTCAATCTGAGAATAATTGAATGAGCGGAACGTCGTCGTTGCATTCCTAATCTTTTTTCTTTTAAATTTTTGCATTTTTTAATTTTCTTTTTTGATTTTGACAAAATAATTTTTTCCATGGATAATAATATAAAACCAAAAAATAACTAGAAAATACAAGGATTAGTCACGTATAATTAAACAAATTTGGAGAAATTACACCATATGTCTATTTTTGCAATTATAAATTCAGTAATGCATCAGCATGTCTATTAATCTCTATTATGCAGCAATGGGAATTAAAATTTCTGAAATGCAGCAGGGAGGTAAAATTCACGCTCTATATAAGGCTCATCTAATTTTTATTTTCTCTCCCCTTTCTCTCGCATCTCTCTTCTCCTCCTATGTCTCTTTCTCTTGTGTCTCACTTCTCACCTCTCTTCCTCTTTTTCCTTTGTCACTATCTCCGCCACTCTCCTCTTTTCCTCCTCTCTCTTCCTCTCTCCTTCTCACCCTTCCTCCTTCCCTCCTCTCTATCCACCTAGCAAGTGTGAGAGAGGAAGATCGACGAAGAGAGAGAACTAGAGCGAGGGAGAAGACAATGAGAGAGAACAAGAGAGAGAGAGCGAGAGCAAAGCATTTGTTGGTGATGCATTCATTTTGTATTTGTTTCTACAAATAAATGATATTTGTAAATTTAATCAATTGTTTGTGTTGTACTCAATTTTTACCAAATAAGAACAAAACATTGAAAAAAAATTCAATTTTTTTTATTGTACTCATTTTGTAAACGATTTGTAATCACTCGTTGGTGTTGTACTAATTTTGTACACATTTTGTACTCATTTTTTAGTGGTTAAAGTGCTCAATTTGTATCCAATTTTATACTCATTTTCGTATTTGCAATACTGAAAACATTTTATACTCATTTTTCGTATCTGCAATACTGAGAACAGTTTGTTTTCATTTTGTACTAATTTTTGTAAATGGAATACTAAAAATAATTTGTTCTCGTTTTGTACTCATTTGGGCTCGTGGTCAAATTTTCTGGCGTGTGGTCAAGACGATGCAGTTAAACTTTTGATGCGCTGTTAAAAAGTTGTCAAAATCTGGCATTTTTGAAATTGCATTAAAGCAAGTTTTCATTTTTGTACACATTTTGAATATTGCTACATTTGAGAAATTTGAGGTTTTTTAGTATATTTGTGTGTTTTTTCCAACAAATTTAGATATATAATTAATGGAGAGCTTATTCCCTTTTTAATTATATTTATTTTTGTTAAATGACTTGTTACTCAAATAAGACTTTTATGTATCATCTTTGGAAAAAATGTCAAACTACTAATGTGTCAACTAGTGATTTAATAAATATAAACTCCGCTAAGGTGAACCCAATCCAATTGTTGCCAGACTCAACTTACAATTTAATTTATTGTAATTTTAGATATTATATGAGAAGTTAATGGCGGTCCAGGTGCAAACATACTTGGAAGTGGGATAAGACCACCTAAGTAAGTATCTCAATTGATTTTTATTTTTTACATATTATTGATTTATTTTTTCTTTATTATGATGATGCTGAATCGTTGATTGCTTTTTGTTTCCAATAATGGCTGCATGCATGGCTATAATTTGCTTTGATTGGGGACTGTCGCTGCTGTTTCTGCAGATCCAAATGGTATGATGAAGACCCATTGTTTCCCCCCCAAACCTTTTATTTGTTTTTATTTTTGACAGCGTAAAAATTGTTTTTAATAGAATGGACTAACCCAACACTTGCGTCAATTCAATTAAATTGATTCCGCATAAATGTGGCACCTTATTTGGAACAACTCAGCTAGACTGACTTACTCCAGATAAGGCGTAATGATTAAATTTATTGATATTAGAATCAGTAGCACAGCAGAGGTTTTTTTTTCCTTTGTAGTCCAAAGACAGAAGTTCTGAATGTGAAAATTTCTAAATGGTTGCTTTTTTGCACATGACTTGTTCAGTTTTTATATGCCCAGAACTGCACATATATTAACCATACTTTTTTATACAAATTTTGATGCATCCAATCTATAGTTTTTGACAATGGCGTGATTTGCAGGTCTATTGTATTACAAAGGCTGGTTACCGCTTATTCTACCAATACAACCCAAATCCAACACTGCCAGTGTGGAGAGGTATGGTTTGGGGCCATGCAGTGTCAAAGGACTTAATCCACTGGCTTCACCTCCCACTAGCAATGGTCGCTGATCAATGGTATGGCATCAATGGTGTCTGGTCAGGCTCTGCAACAATCCTTCCTGATGGAAAAATTGTCATTCTGTACACTTGTTCATCAAAACAGTCAGTTGAGACTCAAAATCTTGCATACCCTGCCGACCACAATGACCCTCTCCTACTTAATTGGATCAAGTACCCTGGAAATCCTGTTCTATTCCCGACACCAGGCATTCTTTCTAACGATTTCTGCGACCCGACAACTGCTTGGTATACTTCTGACGGGAATTGGTGAACTACAATTGGGTCTAAAGTTAACAAAAAAGGTATATCTTTGGTTTATGAGACTGAAGACTTCATAAACTACGAGCAGTTACCACAAGTGCTTCATGCTGTGCCTGGAACCGGGATGTGGGAATGTATGGATTTTTACCCTGTATCAAAGAAGAGTAAGAACGGTTTGGATAAGTCCATTAATGGTCCTGAAGTGAAGCATATTGTCAAGGCAAGTCTTGATGATGATAGGCATGACTACTATGCGCTTGGGACTTATGATGACAAAACTGCTACTTGGTTTCTTGACAATCCTGACATTGATGTTGGTATCGGTTTAAGGTACGATTATGGTATATTTTACGCGTCCAAGACGTTTTATGATCACAACAAAGGGAGACGCGTATTGTGGGGTTATAGTGTTGGGTCTGAATGTAAAGCTGCTGATGTTATGAAAGGATGGGCTTGCCTTGAGGTACGAATAATAGATCAATTGTATTGGTATTGATTTTAATATTTAGGACTTGGAATGTAAAGGTTTATTGCTTCAAACACCGCAGTCTTAATTCTCGATGATATATAGTTTCCTGACTCTAATCATGCCGTTCTACAGAGTATTCCAAGGACAGTTGTGTTGGACACAAAGACAGGTACCAATCTGCTTCAATGGCCAGTGGAAGAGGTAGAGAGTTTGAGGCCGAGAAGCAAGGAATTCGGTAAGCTGGAGGTGCAAGCAGTATCAGTTGTGCCAATTGATCTTGATGACATTGGAGCCACACAGGTTGGTTTTTGCAACAATGTTCTGAGTCAAGTCTAAAAGGTTCTTCAAATATCTGTGTAAACATGGCTATGTGCAGCTTGACATTTCTGCGGAGTTTGAGCTAGACAAAGAGGCTCTTAAAAACATAGCAGATTCTAATGCAGAATTCACCTGCCAAGGCAGTGGTGGAGCTGCACATCGCGGCGCAATGGGACCATTCGACCTTCTAGTTCTTGCAGACAGCAGCCTAACGGAGCACACTCCTGTGTACTACTACGTCACTTAAGGAAACAATGGCACCCTCAAAACGTCCTTTTGCACCGACCAGTCAAGGTAATATTGCTTCACTAATTAACTACTCTACATTGCAAAAGTTCGGATCATTCTGTACTGTAACTTGACATTACAGTGAATCTTATTCAGGTCTTCTGTGACAAATGACGCTAACAAACAAATTTACGGAAGCTTTGTTCCAGTACTTGATGGAGAAAAGTTCTCATTGAGAATGCTAGTAAGTTCAACCTCTTATATCTTGATCACTTGCATAATGAAAAGTAGAGAGACGTCAATTATTTTTCTAAACCAAAGAATACTAAACACGTATTGATAGTAAACAAGTTCTAAATTTGTTTTCGTAAAACCGGGTGGATGACTCGATAATTGAAAGCTTCGCACAAGGCGGAAGGACATGCATCACTTGCGAGTATATCCAACAGTGGCAATCAATGGAGCAGCAAAGCTCTTCTTGTTCAACAATGCTACTGATGCAACAGTTAACTGCATCCCTCAAGATATGGCAAATGAATTCTACATTCATTCGGCCATATCCAAACGACCAAGATGCCTCAAGTTGATCAATCTAGTTTTGTTGGAACCTCATTGTCGCTGAATTTTTTACCATATAGCCTTTCTTTCTGCCTGTTGCGTCAATTTTGATGAGCACAGGAGAAGATGGTGTTTGCATTCGTTATTGCAGGGATCCAAGTTTGACATGTCATTTGGCACTTTATAATTACATATTAGTGACATGTGACAGGTTTTACGCGTTTAATGTCAAACGTTTTATATTAATGTTATAAATTGCTTAACTAAATCATGAGCAATCTGATTCGCTAATCATTTTACGAATTGAAATTCGGCGACATCAAAAGGAGAGCCTTTTTATGGATCATAATAAAACCTAGTAGAATTTATAATTTATTTATGAAAAAAATCTAACGAAGAAAGCTGCAGAACTAAACATTTCTTACTATACAATGACAAAAAAGAATTGTATGGAATTAATACATAGGCCTCAAATTGAAAAGCTAAGAGAAAGAGAGAACGAGGAATCTTATTTTCATGAAATAAATACTCTACTGTTACAAAATCTAGGATACTACAAATCAGCGATTTCAAGTGTTTGCAAGCTTTTCCAGACCTCTTGATTATCACCATTAAAATCCACTAATTCTTGCTGATTATGAAATGAAATTGTCTCTGTCGTATCTTCCTCATCGTCATAGTCATCTTCGTCTCCATCGCTATGCTCATCGTCAACATAATTAGCAGTTCCATTGACTCCTTGTATGCTGCTATCATCTGAATTTCCTGCAAGTAGATTAGCTTCTTTTCGTTCGTCTTCTGTTTTCCCCAAAGACAAAAGGATGTTGTTTGCTTTTTGGTCAGGAGAAATTCCACAGTTCTCCATTTCCTTGAACCAAAAAACAGCACTGCCAAAATCTTTGCTCTTACCATACACGTCCATTATTGTTGTGAAAATCGTTTGATTTGCCCTAACACTATTTAACAGCATTTCTTCGTATTTCTCCATCATCCTCTCAATGTTATTTACCTTAGCATATCCTTTGATTAATGTCCCATAAGTGACCACGTTGGGTTTAACACCATCTCGTATCAGCCTTTCGAAGAACTTTTCTGCTCCCTCCATATCAGATGCATTGACATATGCCGATAACATTGTTGTGTATGAACAGACATCTGGGGTATACCTGCAAAGCGTAGAGTGATAACAGATCAATTTAGATGATAAAAAAAGAACTGAGAAAAAGTTGTTTTAGACAAAGAGAGATATCCACTGAGAACATTAAATATAATAGAAAATAATTTAAATGCAGTAGATTAGGAATCGGATAAAAATCGTAAATTCAAGGTCTAGGTTTGACATAACACTTCAAAAAAATCACATTAGAATTATGAACTTAGGCAGAACAATGAGGGTTCATCCAAGAGCTCTCTATATACTGCTTCCTGAGAATATATGAGAAGTCAACACAAAGACACAATACATGCAAGGTAAGTTCCACAAAGTTTCTAAAGTTGACCTTGTAATAACCACTGCAGCAGATATAAAAAATGTACCTGTCCCTTCTCATGCTCCTAAACACAGTACGTGCTTGCTCAACCATTCCAGAAATTGCAAAAGCATCAAGCAAAATGTTATAATCTTTGTGACTTGGCCTACAAGAACCAGCATGGCAGAAAAATTAAACTTTGCATTGAAGTTAACCAAAAGCCAAACTAGTTTGCATGATAAGCTTTAAATTTTGAAGCAGGATTGGAAAACCACCGTTTAAAAGAATTAAGAACAAAAGCATTTAATCTTTTTGTTCTTTTTGAAGTTTACCCATGTCAGCGTACTCAGGGTTTAAGCCAAATTTGATTGGCTGTCGCTAGGACATGAAAAATGAGAAAAGGAATCCAGAGGGGTATCATGTATGGAACTTCAAATTGAGCAGCTAGATAATCTACAGAAAAACATTTAGGTCCTTGTGTCTAACTTATAACAGCCAAAGAAATTTGGCACACCTGACACCAGCATCCAGCATTTCCTCAAAAACAGCTAAAGCTTCTTCCTCTCTTCTAGCTTTGCCGTAAACATTAATAAGTGATGCATAGCTCACAACATCACGTTGAAGCCCAGATCTTTGCATCTACAATTAAAATTTACATCAATATGTGATGATATTTTTGTAAAGCGTAAAAAATTCAACCAAATTAAACTATAGAGATTAGACTAGAGGGAAAAAAACTATAGGGGAAAAAAACATGATTTGGACAACTTTTCCAGCTTGTCATTGGTGAATAATTGCACAAGTGTAGAATTTCACTGTTAAATTAAAGCTCCATGATAGAACTTTTATTGCATAAAATTCATAATTGGCATATAGAAGCCTACTACATGACTCCTGAAAAGATAAATTTCACTTTTTGATTTGTTTCTACAAGTATGCATAAAATAAATATCCCAATAACACAGATAACCATATATTTGACATGCTTAATTCAAGCATAATACCTGTACAAACCAAATTCTTACATCAAAATTAGTTTATACAGAAAAAATTACAAGATATATTCAAGTAGTTTTTGAAAAGTTTCAACAATTAGCTTTAAAAGTCATTTCAATAAATCATTTTATAGCAAAAGAAATAATGTATTTCTTCATTTCCAAAAGAACATATTGCTAGTGCTGAGGAAAAAACTCATTTGTTTCATTTTATATATTAGTTTCATATCTGAAAATTTTCAATTTTTATGCAGAAGTTCTTTAACTAAGGAGGCTCAACTGCATTGTTGCAGAGCACATAAATTGATACCACAAACTTCAATTCATTTCTTAAAGTTTTCAACATATACTATGTAATAAATAATGCCAAAATTCATCACTTTTAATCTAATAAGCATAGAAAAAGCATGTAAAATATATTTAATAAACAGCTTAAGATATAAACTATATTTAATAAACAGCGTGAAAGCATGCATGAAACGAAGCTAGTTAGAACAAGAAAGAGATCTGTAGAAAAAAATTGTTCTGCATGCTTAAGAAAAATAAAAAAAAAGCTTTGATCCATCAAAGATTGCAGTAAACAGAAACATCTATACAAAACAAGTAAAATTGGATTATTAAGCTATAAAGTTTCTAATAAACCTTTCTCAGTTCTCTTGTTCCGAACACTAGAACCAAAAATGTTAACACAACTCAAAATTAGCATTGTCAAAATTTTAGTCAGTGGATATTACCTGGTCATATATCTTTGAAACCTCGTTGTAGTTAGTCTCAAATGACATTAGACTATTATATGTTACGGTGGATTGTGCAATTCCTTGCTCGGCCATCAGTGAAAATATTCTGCGTGCTTTTTCATAATTCCCAGCCTTCGTGTACAAGTATATCATCATGTGGAACATTTTTTGATCTGGTTTTAATGGTGATTTTTCATCATTCAAAAGAGTTTCAAAAACTTCTTCTGCTTCCTTAAATTTTTTCCCCTACAGTTACACAAAAGACAAACATTTAGCAAAAGAAACGCATTTCATACACAAGATCACTAGCAAATAATACAATCTTGTTGATTAGCATGTTTTTACTTGGTTTGAGAACCATAAATGTGAAAGGTAATTTCATATCCTAGCTGCGACAGTCTTTCAAAGGGAAAGAAAATATTTAAATTTTTAGGTCTACATTTAAGTCCAGCATTCATAGTGATCTACCATAGATGTGATCAAAACAAATCTCGGAAGTGACTAGATATTTACATGCTAATCCAGTAGTCATACTCATATAAAGGAAACGTTATTAATGTAGGGACTTGATCTGAATGAGTAATGTTTGTATGCACATGTAAACAGCATCTAGGATGAGCACAAGGATCAAAATATTAAACTTAAACATTTTAATAGTTCATATAGGTCGAGCATTAAAACAATCTTGAAATTCCGAGACAATTAATTATAAGTTTAATTTTGTGACTAAAGATAATTTATTTTATGTCGTCGACTTAACTTTGAACAAGTTGGTAAGTGTGACAGGTTATAAGAGAAGTGGAACATGATCTTGCATATTCAAGCCTTTTTTTCAACAGCAACAGCCCTTTGAGAGTATTAGAATTAGCCATCGTCATACAAAACCACTACAGGCAATATACATCCAAATCTCACAACCAATTCTTTTTTTATTTTTATTATTAAATATGGGAACATGATGAAATGATGCTATAATAAGAACACGAAGGAAAATCATTACAAAGAACAATCTTAAAATAGCTACAAGAATAGAGATATAAATCTGTGCACATATAGGAATAACAAATATTTAAATGATCCCCAAATAAGTGAGTGATGAAAAGAAGGTTCAGCACTTCACTTGTCTTACTAATGTGCATACAAGTACATCTATGCATGCAAGTCCATTTTATATTTGCATAAAAACTGGAAGCTAGATATAACATAACAATATCAGAATAAGCTCTCAATTTGGCCTATTAACTCAACAAAAGCTTTCAATATTATTTGATACGTCAAAGCCAAAGGTTCAGGACCTGAACTCCGCATCCTCCGAAATATGGCTTCAGCTATTGCGTTCTCAATGGAAGCTTGTTGTTTTCACAATCTAAAATCTTCAAAAAGTATCTATAGATCTTATATATTTTTATTGACGACGATAACTGTAAATTGGTTTTAAACGATCTAAATCACAGTTGTTGCATTTTTTTTATGGAAGTTTGTTGTTTTCACAATCTGAAATCTTCAGAAAATTTCTAGATATCTTCGATATTTAGATCGACGGACGAAGATCTTCTCAATGGAAGCCTTTTTTTGCAATGTATAATAGAGAGAGAGGAGTGAGAGAGAGTGAAGAAAAAGGAGATAGAGAAGAGAAAAGAGAGAATGATTGTTACTGCGACTTTATCTTTAGGATTTTTGGGGAGTGCTCTATTTGGAGGCTTTTTAAGTAGTGGTGGTGTACTTGTAATTTAAATTTGTTGATAGACACCCTTGAATTTTTTATATGTTGGCAGAATTTGAATATTGTAACGGATAAATATGTAATATCTATTTCTATTGTCCGTCGTTATGTAAAAACCCCTCAAATTATTGTTGTAACTTCAGATTAGGTGGGCTAGGTTTATATTTATTCTGTTTTTGGGCCATTGAATTAGCAGAAGGTCCATTATCAACATTTGAATTGGATTTTCACAAAATTATAGAGATAAAAAATTAATATTACAAGCATGCGGACCCAATTTTTGATATTACGAACTTGCAGACACAATTTCTAAATTACATTTTCACGTACTTATATATGTGTTGTTTATATGTATTATACATATATGTATTGTTTATGTTTTGTATATATATGTTTTTATGCTGTATATATGTTTAACATAGCATAAACAAGCCATCAACGTAATATATACAAGTTACAAAAATAACATATTATAACATTAATAATTACATATTCTTCATCTTTGTAAAAGATGATCATATTACAAATGTAGCATAAACAAATCATAAATATAACATAAATATAGTATATATAAGTTACAAATATAGTATAAACAAGTTACAAAACTAATACTTGTATGTTCTGCATTTTTGTAAAAGATATAAAAGTTACAAACATAGAATAAACAAGTCATAAACATAGTATATACAAGTTACAAATATAGTA
>CAODLS012738786.1:0-13202 GCA_948243855.1 Flueggea neowawraea
TTACCTGACTTTAGCTCCAGAACACGTATGTTAACATTACTTGACGTACGTTGATCATAGCAGATTCCCAGTTCACATACATTAATAATAACTGACGTATGTGACTTCTACGTTTGAACCATCCAGTAGCTTCTGTTTTCAATCCAGAGCATCTTGCGTACGTGAAACTCGATCTCACGTACTTGAGATCAATATGACGTACGTTACGTTTTACTCTTGTGTACGTCAATGAACACACATGTACGTTAACTTCGTCTGACGTATGTGAAACGTGCTTCAGAGGGTTCCAGTTGCTTCTGTTTGTATTCAGACCCCTTATCACGTACGTGAAGATATTCTGACGTACGTGAGATGCTTCTGTGACTTTGTTTAGTCAATCTAAGCTTTCCAACGTGTTTCTCTTCAACTCAAACATTTTTCTCTTCATCAAAACTTTTTGCTCATCATCAAAACACATAAGGAACTTATTGTTAATCACCCATGATCCAAAAAATATCACTAATCCTATTGCTTTTGCCTTAGCAGTGGTTGAAGAAATAAAAGGGAGGAACCAAGGTCGTATAAGGAGGCGGTGTAGCGTAAAGATTTAGAAAAACGGCTAAGTTCCATGGATGAAGAGATGACATCTTTGCGAAAGAATCAAACTTGAGAACTTGTGCATTTGCCTGAAGGGTGAAACATGTTGATTGTAAATGGATTTTCATAATAAAAGATGGGATTCTACAAACTACCTAGATTCAAATCAAGGCTTAATGCGAAGGGTTTTTCGTAGAAGGAAGGAATTGACTACAATGAAGTGTTCTCGCCGGTTGTGTAGCATAAAACCATTCGGGTCCTCTTAGCCATGGCAAACATTTTTAACTTGGAGCTTGATCAACTTGGTGTTAAAAACTGCTTTTCTGCATGAAAATCTTGAGGAAGAAATTTACATGAAACAACCTGAGTGATTTGTAGATCCTGAAAAGCCTGATCATGTGTGCTTCTTGAAAAAATCCTTATATAAGTTGAAGCAGTCACATAGACAGTGGTATAAGAGGTTTGATGCATTTATGATTTCTCATGAATTTAGTCAAAATCAATATGATAACCATGTTTACTTTAAGACGCTGCATGATGGTTCGTTTATATATCTGTTGCTACATGTGGATGACATGTTGATTGCAGCTAAGAACCAAGCTGAAATTAACAA
This sequence comes from Flueggea neowawraea, assembly GCA_948243855.1. Classification (NCBI taxonomy): domain Eukaryota; kingdom Viridiplantae; phylum Streptophyta; class Magnoliopsida; order Malpighiales; family Phyllanthaceae; genus Flueggea; species Flueggea neowawraea. The sequence continues at coordinate 1,190 of CAODLS012738786.1, forward strand.
ACTAAAACATTTATTGAGTAGTGAGTTTGAGATAAAGGATTTGGGTACAACTAAGAAGATCTTGGGGATGGAGATTTAGAGAGACACGGATTAGGCTTGTTATATGTTTCACAGTAGAAAATACATTGAGAAGTTACGGCAGGCTTTTCACATGGATCACTCTAAACCGGTGAGTACTCTATTGGCCCAACATTTTAAATTTGATCATACTACATTGCCTAACACTAATGAAGAGGTGGAGTATATGAAAAATGTGACTTATTCTAGCGTGATTGGTGGTTTAATGTATGTTATGGTGTGCACTACATACCCTAAAATTTCAGCCCGATTGACTAGGTCGGGCCGGACCGGACCATTCCGCGGGCTTATTTTTTTAAAAAAATATTGACATCATGTTTTAATTTATAACACATAATACATCAAATTAATATTAAAATACTATATATATTATATATATATATAATATAAAAATATATAATATATATAACTGGGTCAGGCCGGCCGGCCCGCCGGGCTGGGCTAAAATGTCCATCCCTAGCGTGCACTAGACCAGCTATTGTTTTTGCTATTTTTGTAGTAAGCAGATTTATGAATAATCTTAAAAAAGCTCACTAAGAAGCAATCAAGTGGAATCTGCATTATTTGAAAGGTAATAGTAGTATGTGTTTGGTGTATGAGAATGGTGATGTTTCCGGTAGATTGGTTGGATTTACTGATTTTGATCATGGAGGAGATCTCATGAAGAGTTTTGATCATTGGCTTGTTACATTTTCACTCTGTTTAGATGTGCTATTAGCTAGAGAGTATCTTTGCAGCCAACAGTTGCTTTGTCTACAACTGAAGCAGAATACATGTCCTTGACAGAAAGAGTGAAAGAAGGTATATGGTTAAATGGTCTTGTTAGTCATTTGGGTTTGAATTTGCCTAAGCCTATTATCTATATTAATAGTCAAAGTGTTTTGTGTTTGACAAAAAATACGGTTTATCATGAGAGGACTAAACATATTGATGTTAGATTGAACTTTATTCGAGATGTGATCGAAGAGAAGTTGTTCTCCATTGAGAAGATGGCCACAGAAAACAATCCTGCAGATATGTTAAAAAAGCCAATTACTACTGAAAAGTTCAAGCATAGCTTGGACTTGGTAAATGTTCGCAAAGCTTGAGTGTGAGGCCCTTTGGAGTATTGACAGAGGAATGGTTCTTTATTCTGTATTGAAAAAAGAATGAAAAATTAATTCAAGATGGAGAATTGTTGAATTGAATTGATTTTTCTTGGAGTTTTGTGAATCTATTTGATGTTTTGTTGAAACAAGGAAGGAATGAGATTGAATGGTGATGGAAGGATGCAAAATTGGCTAAGTATAAAAGTTACAGTACAGGACACGACCTGAGATACGGCAGTGTAATGTGATGCTTCAGTTTTGCTCGACACACGAACGTGATTCAAGGTCGTGTAATGGCAGCTACGACCGTGTCTTCATTTATGATGGGTCTAGAACGTATGTTATGGTTTGGATGACCTATTTTGGCTTGTATTTATTGTAAACACAAAAATAGGTGGCTTGAGAAACTCTTGTAACCTTTTAACCGACTTTCATAGTGAATAAATGAATTGCTCGCTCTCTCTGCCTGTAGACGTAGGTGGATTGATCGAACCACGTAAATTCTATGTTGTATGGGATTGCTCTCTTCTATTATTCCGCGTTTCTATTGTTTGATTGCCTGACATGTTGTAATCTACATCTAAAGATTATTTCCTTAAATATTTGATCTTTTAGTCTAGAGAGAAGGTCAAATATGTAATGAAAAAGGAAGAGCAAGCTATATATGAATAGAAGGAGAAAGCATGGTTGATATGGTTGATAGAAGAGAGTGATTTGTAGATGGAAAAGAAGAATAAAATAGCCACTTTTAAGAGCATCTCTCAAAAAATATGCAAAATCTTATAGGGTACGGATTATTTATAACTTGTAATTCTACATCATATAACGAGAAAAAAACTATTGTCAATTTATATTATATTATTACCATTATCTCAATTTTAATGTACTTTCTTCAGGAGTGTGAATATAATTGGAATGTTCAACTGTATCATTTGATTTTTGACCTCAATCTTTTACTAAAAAAAAATGTTCTTACTCTTTCCAATAAAGATAGGTACCTTTTTCAATTTTGATTTTTTGGTGTTCCAAATTATAAACAGAAATTTCTCTTCTTTTTCCATTAATTAAACCACAAACTTACTATCCTATGATTAATAGTTAGAACTAATATTCAAACAAGTCTCCTTTTGATAAGTAGCATCGTGTATTGTTACAAGCTTAATTTATCATCATATCATAACACTATAAATCATAACACTCTAAAAGTGAGAATGTGGAGAAAACTTTTTTAAACTAATATAGTCTTTTTTTTTAATAATTACAAATCTATTATTTTGACATTTATTATTTTAGTAAATACTGTTTTTCTGAATTAATGAAAAATTCTATCTGATTTCGATTTGAGTTAATCATGATCGGATTTTTTAAAAGATAGATAATTACAGAAGTTTTTTAATAAACTTAACAACATTATTTTCAACAAATATTTGAATAATTTTATCTAATACAATTTTTTATATTGCTTCAAGTTTTTCACTATAAATACCTTCACCAATATATAAAGCCTAATAACAAAAAAAGCCAGAATGGGGTTAAGGAGGATATTTTCATGCAGTCTTTCACCAGGATTTGACAACCCTCATGGTATTCATAAATAGAAATTTACAACACTTTCTAAATATCTGCTTGATTTTGACGAGATAAAAAATAAGTATTGTTGAGATCAAGAAAAATAGGTAGCAACACTGCTTGCCTTTTTACCCTTTTTAGTTGTTTTAGGTATTGATTGTGATGTACTTGATTGCATATGAAGTCCTTCGATATATAATGAATTAATGATAAAATAATGATCAATATTTTCTCTCTCTATTTTTTTGTATAGGTTCTAATTATAATTTGATTAAAAATTTTAATTTCAAATTAAGTGTTAATTACATAAAATGTTTTTTATTATGGCATTATTCATGTGCGCCTTCAACGATAAATAATAATTTTAGTACCGAGTTCATATCAATTTATGTTAATTGCTATCAATTTTGAAATATAATTAAATATTATTGTTAGAATATTTTAAAATATATGTTATTTATTTGTTTTGGTAAAAAATATAACTGTTCCGTTCTGAAATTGCATTTTCATTATCCTACAAATATAAATGTAATTCTCTACGTTATTATCCTCATTTTTTTTTCCAAAAATGTATGTTGATTTATCTATGCAATTGTTTTTTAATTTTTTTATTATATTGATACTTCCACTTTTATTCTTTTTATCTAAGATATTATTTTAATTTTTATGTAGTTCTCTAAATTTAATTCTATTTATCTTATAATCTTAATATTTAAAGTTTTTAGTTTTTTATTTATCTACAATATTATTTTTTTACTAATTATATGTCTTGTTTTCCTTAATTTTTGAACAAAAATATCTTTATTTATCGATAGAATTTTCAATTTTTATTATATTAAAACTTATATTTTCAATTTGTATTATTTATCAAGGAATTTAATTTAAAAAATTAGATAAATGTTTTATAATATAAAAAATGTGATTATAAAAAAAGTGATCACATGCAACGCACATGCACATAAATTTGGGAAATAAACAACAATTTTCAGGTGGCATATTCTTAGTGATATCTTTGATTTCTCGATTTTTTTATACAAATATAATGCAAAAAACAATCTCGAAGAGTTTGAACTCTATCATTAATGCATAAAGCTTGTGACACATTAAGCAACCAAATTGATTATTTTCTCCAGGGTTAGGTGAATGTGAAAGAGCAGAATCGGCTGCTCTTTGATAATTAACATAATTTAATGATGTGTATTTGCCACTAATGGATGTTTTTGGTTCTGTTGTTAATGATTGGTATATAAAATTGGATAAAGTACAGCCGGAATTACGTTTATTATCTTATAATGGGATAAGATAGAAAATTTAAATGATAAATATAAAGGTGCTTACAGATAATTATGAGAGTTTATGACTAAATCAACATTTTTTTCGTTTCGTTTCTATATTTGATTTTTTTAAGCAGTTTCTTTCATACATTTTTCTTTCTTATTCTACTGTTCTCAAAATGAACAAAATACAAATTTTTGGTGCAATCGTTATACTACACCTCCCAATTCAATTCATAGTTCAAGCTACGACAAGTTTTAGCGTAACAAGTCACTCTCTCAAACTGATATGTTAAAAAGATCCGTCATTGATTCAAATGTTCGACTCAATCACATGGCTTCACGTATTGGGGTAGCATCCGATCTTAGGCCGCCAATTTGTCCACACAAGAATATGTATTTAATGAAACTTTATATCGGTACCCCACCGGTCCAATTCTTCGTCATAGTTGACAGCGGAAGTGATCTCGTATGGGTTCAATGCTCATCCTGTAACAAGTGCTTCAATCCATCTAAATCTTTGACGTACCAACCACTCCTATGCTCTTCAGAACCTTGCCAGAACTTTCGTCACTATTGCGACAATGCAAATGTGTGCTGGTATGATAGTAGGTACTGGAATGGCCGAATAAATTCGAAATGAGTGCTAAGCTCTGACACCATCAGTTTCGATTCAACCACTGGTTCGCTAATGGGATTCCGAGCATCAGTTTTTGGGTGTGGTTATGGTTACCATGGTGACTTCTTCTTTGAAGGACCTAGTTCAGGAATCGTTGGCCTTGGTCGCGGTCCGTTGTCGTTGGTGTCACAATTAGGCCCTCAAATTGATTACAAATTCGCTTACTGTTTGGTGCACCATACATCAGCACATGCCAGCAAGTTGAGATTCGGGCGAGACGCATTTTCATCCGGTCCAGGAGTTTACTCTACCCCTCTGGTGACATCCAATGACATGATTCACTATCCGGTTACTCTTCAAGGTATCAGCGTCGGACAAAGAACGACTCAAACTCCTCAAGCAGAGGGTAACATCATTATCGATTCCGGTACTACAATGACTTATTTACCTCCAGAATTATATAATGAAGTTGAGTATTTTGTACGGCTAAGTGTTAATCTTCAACCAGTACTAGATCCAACCAATTTGTTCAAGTTGTGTTATTTAGCAGATTCCATTTCAGTAGATCAATTTCCATCCATGACATTCCATTTTGCTGGGGTTGGTGTTAAGTTACCTTCTAAAACTTGTACGAACTCTATAACAATATGATTTGTATGACTATACTACCATCTCCAGTTGGATTGTCCATTTTTGGATGCTTAGCTCAAATGGACATGCTTGTTGGTTATGATCTCAGAGAAGGAAGGGTTTATTTTATGGCGGCTGATTGTACTAAATATTAGCCTATTCTTTTCTGTTAATAATATCAGTTTTTTTGTTATTTGTTTCATTATTTTGATTTAATTGTAATGTCCCTTTTCATTATTATTGATTTTTCTTCTCCAAGTGATGCCATCAACAAGTAATAAGTATGATGTGAATGAAGTATAGTATAGAATAGACCATTTAATTCAACTTGGCGTGAAACCAATTTTTGTAGTAGCAGAACTAATAATTAGTTCTTGTTGGTATGGCCCCACTACTTTCCACAGCAGCGGAGACTGTGTCAAGAAAAAGAAAGTAATAATAATGTTCGAAAATTTCTTGTTTATACTCTTAATGTATGACTCCACTCATGTACTAAATTATTAGGTTATAATGTTCAAAGCACGTTAATAATATTTCATACCCGGCTTTCTCTCATGGAAGGGTGTTACATGCTTGGCTGAGTCTACGGTCTACCTAGTGTGTGTGTGTGTGGGCGGTCATTCTTTTTTCAAAAGAAAACTATAGCGCTTAGGGTTGCTCACGGGTCTGAAAATTGGGGATTTTATTAGGAGTGGATCCGGTTCTTGGGCACACAGATTCAGAGATTTTTTTTTCAAAAAAAACAACTAACTTCAACAAATAATCCATGCTTTAAACAAATAAACCAAATTGCATCAACAAATACAGGAGTATAATAAACAATAAATAAATAATAACAAGATAAAATAAACATTATAATATAAAAATATAAAATAAACATTATGTAAAATTATATCAACAAATTCTGGAAAAATAACAAGATAAATCACCGAATACAACGAACAACTTCTTTTAAAAAAATCGAAAAAATTAACATTCAGGATGTTGATATAGTATTGCATATACTACAACAGAAAGCTTAATTATGGACGATATAAGCAAAACTAGAGAACTACCAATGAAATAAATAAAAATGTTTAGAGAAAACAGTCCAAACCTGAGGCATTAATTTTGAAATCGACCAAGAATAATTAAGCAATAGAATAAAAAACCAGCCAGCAACATAGCAAAATTAACAATTATCATACAATCTGGATAAAATATATTAATATATACTTGTATTCTATACTATGCATATTTAAAAAAAATATCTATTTTGTTAAAATGTAGTATTATATTTACATGGAATATTTATCATCTTTATATAAATATATTCAGTTCTAGTTTCTTTCTTTAGTTCGGGATGATTCGAAACGGTTTTCAGTATGGGTATTGCCTAAGAACCAGAATCATCCCAAATCGTTCCAAATAAAAATTTCAGGATAATTAAGTTTAGAGAAAGCCAAAAGTTAACGTTTCTTTTTAGTTCCAATTCTTTTTGGACCGGATATTCGGTTTGGTATGGAAATATTTATATAACTTAGTTCCATGAGCAGCCCTAATAGTATTAGTCACGTGAACTTAGTTTAAATGGTTAGATACATGAGTTATAAGCCTAAGAATCTCAGTCCAGGATTCGATCCCTCAAAACGGAACAAAAAAACCTTTAGCGGTGCTAGTAGCTCAATACTAAAAAGTGGAATTCTTGACTTCTGATGGAAGTCATTTTCATCAATGTGTTTCAGGAATCAATCTGAACATAATTTACACAGAGCAATTAACGTTTTGACATGGCACCGCTTGTTGTTTATGTGGTCCTTTCAAATGCGTTGCATTAATCGATCAGTTTGGTCTATAAATAAACTCACAGAGAACAAAACCATTACTCCTCCATTCTTGGAAAGAAACGAAATAAAAAATGTATAAATTAATTTATCTTCTCATATAAGTCATCCTCTCAAACTATTCAACTCAATCTCTCCTAGAAGCTGCAGCTAGCGGCTTCAGCATTGATCTCATTCACCATGATTCACCACTTTCACCATTTTACAACAGCTCGCTCACCCCATCAGAGCTCATGAGAAAAGCTGCTCTTCGCTCAAAGGCTCGACTCGATTACTTCAACTCTGTCAGAACCGAAAACACCGTCAAGTCTGCTGTCATTCCTAATGGAAGTGCATATCTGATGAATTTTTCATTTGGTAGTCCACCTGTTTCGTTTTTCGCTGAAGCTGATACAGGAAGTGACCTTATCTGGGTACGATGTGGTTGTCAGGACTGCTTTAACCGGCAGGGATCTTCAACTTATTGTGAGGTTACTTGCAATTCAAATTATTTCCAATTCGTACATCCTGGATCTAGTGGATGCAACATGGAGAACGATATGTGTATATATACCTACAAGTATGGTGGTGGGGCTACCGAAGGAGTGCTAAGCAATGACACCATCAGTTTGGATTCGACGTCAGGTCAATCTGTTGCTTTCCCTACGTCAGTTTTCGGATGCAGTAGCGATAGCAAAGGTGATGTTAAGACAAGAGTCGGTCTGGTTGGCCTTGGAAGAGGTCCATTATTATTGATCTCTCAATTGGGTACTCAAATTGATGAGAAATTTTCCTATTGTTTAGTTCCACATACATCGGACTCTAGCAGTACGATGAAATTCGGACAGGATGCAGTTTTATCCTGTGCAGGAGTTGTTTCGACTCCTCTCGTAACTCCTCCTCACAAAGACAATCCGAAATTTTACTACCTTACTCTTGAAGGAATTAGTATTGGACAATCCTCCACACAGACACCTCAGAGCCAGGGTAATATCTTTATAGACTCTGGAACCACATTCACTTATCTGGAACGAGCCTTTTACAGTGAACTGGAAGCTATTGTTAAACAGGCCATTGGTGTCCAACCTGTACAAGACCCGGATAAACCAGACACAGACAGGTTATGCAGCAAATTCAGTCGCTAATTTGCCCGATATGGTATTCCATTTTGCCGGTGCTGATCTCCTGTTGAAACCCATGAACACATTCGATGACCTTGAAAATGGATTTGTTTGCATGAGCATTTTACCTCGCGATGGTGGTTCATCAGTTTTTGGGAACCGGGCACATATGAATTTTCAGGTGGAGCATGACCTCCAAGCAAAGAAGCTGTCTTTTGCTCCAGCTGATTGCACTAAGAAATAGTTGCTTTTGCAGTATTCATGATTGTCCTTTTGAAGTTGTTACCAATTAATGGCGAAAAAAGAATATTATTAAGTATGGAGCTGGGTGTGAATGACTTTCAACATGTTTTACGTGCTGTATTTATTAAACTTTTGTTTTATATGATTAATGAAGTGTTGGTTCAATAGTTAAAATACTGTTTTTTGGTAAATTTTATTTGTTAAAACGGTAAGTGTTAGATTCTCAAGAGAAAAAGAAAAAGAAAACTGAGATGAGATAATTTTTTTTGCTCTAGTGGTATTGGAGTCATCCCGACAATAAAAAATTGCAGGTTCCATTTCTAGTTGTAACTAATATATGTAAAAAAGGAAAGCTAAAAAATCAATCATCATGTTATTAGTTTTCCAATCTATTAAAGTTCTGAACTGCTCTGCTATTTCTTTTTCTCCTTGGCCTCTATAATTCAATGATGTCGTCAGAATTGTTTTCTGAGTCTTATCCCATGCAGCAACAGAATAAATGTCTGCTTCAGGAAATTAAAGTAGAAGACAAAATTACTTCTGGAGAGTTTGCTTTTGTCAAATTTTGTTTCTTTTACTAAAACATCTTGATGTGGTATTTGCATGTTATTAGAGACAAAATAAATTATTTCTTTTTTTTTATAACCCTCAAAATATATCAGTGAAAAATTACAGTAGATGTTCCTCTGAGAGAGCTGGTTTTTATTGGAAAATATACATAGCTGTGTGTATATATGTTTAAGAAGAGAAAATTATACATAGCTGACAAAACGTTAGGATGCTTAATACATGAAATCTTAAACACAACAGTGCATCTGGTCGCCTAGGAAAAAAAGAAAAAAATCACTTCATCACACCAGTCCTCATAGCTTTCCTCATCGTCCGAAATTTTCCTTTGTTTACCAAGAAAACTGCATCAATGATTAAAACAAATTCGGAAAATAGAAGCGATGAATGAATAATGCAATTGAACAAAGCACTTCTTTCAGTGCCTGAAAGTAGTTAATATATCTTTTTTTTTCTTGATAGATGGTAGGCCTCACAGAGACTCATCCTCATATTCTTAAAAATCTTTAAAAATTACACCTATCATATGCCTTGGAACTAAAACCTTATGGTCTTAGGTGTGTGTGCTTGCCAAATAAGCTATTCACCCTATCTTATCTGATTCAAAATGGAAAAGAATTTTCGGTATATTGGCTTTCACCAGGAACCGAATTCTAGATTCTCTAATGCTAGACTACGAGTCCATTGGTCATTATGGAAAAGAATTTAGTTTCAACGTTGCTATCAGAACAAGAAGTTTCATGAGCAATTCCTCCATACATGTATTTTGTTTTAATTTGATGTTTATTGATCTTTAGTTTGTAAGTGAAGGAATTTCATACCGGTTTAACTAACAAACAGTATAATAAATAGGTTCGACTTACTAACATCGATTATAGCGGAAGCTAGCAGCGGAGGAGGACCAGTTTCTATGTTGGTCTTGCTAGCAAACCATAGTCGAGTTGTCGACAGGAGTGCCCGATTGTTTCGCAGTTTAGATGCTGTACGTAATCTATGCAGGATTCGTGATTAGGAGGTCACGACCTCACTCTTTCCTGTTGTGAGCTCTCTTTCACACACACCTTTGGAGTGTGGTGTGTGGAGTGAATGGAGGTGGTGGTGAAAGAAGTGAAAATTCACTTCTTTATATAAGTCCTCAAATGGGTTCGTGGACCTAACGGGTTTTACGAGCTCATTTCATTTCCAACTTAATTGAGTTTGCCAAATGATCTTGATTTACCGTCTCGGTTCACACATTGACTAACCGAGTTTGGTTCTTCTCAATTGAAATTTCTAATTGATCTTGATTCACGGTCTTAGTTCATATCTCGACCGACCGAGTTCGGTTCACCCGTCATAGACGAACCTCTTTTTCCAACAGTAAGAAAAAACTCATCATGCCGAACCATATTTATCATCTACGTTGTTTTTATAAAATTCAGGTCAAAAGAAAAATCAAAAGCCCAAAATCCTAACTCAAAACCGAACAAACCAGTACAAACTGACCAAACCGATAGGTTTGTTTCGGCTCAAAGCCGCTCTAATTTTTGGTTTGGTTTCTCCAATTCTTGTGAACCGGTTGGTTTGTTTTGGGTTCCGTTCTGTTCAAACCAAACGGACCGATCACCCAGGCCTACTCAAACCCTTCAAGTAGACGGCAAAATTGATTTTGGTACTACACTGACTTATTTACCTCCAGAATTACATAACGCAATTGAATTTATTTGTACAGATAAGTGTTAATCTTCAACCTGTGGAAGATCCAACCAATTTATTCAAGTTTGAGTTATTTAGCAGATTCCATTTGCGTAGATCAATTACCATCCTTGACATTCCATTTTGCCAAGGTTGATGTTAAGTTGTCTCTTAAAAATTTATTCGAACCATATAATAATATGATTTGTATGACTATATAATCCTCTCCAGTTGGACTGTCCATTTTTGGATGCTTAGCTCAAATGGACATCCTTGTTGGTTATGACCTCAGTGAAGGAAGGGATTATTTTGGTTCAGCTGATTGTACTGAATATTAGCTTATTCTTTTCCAGTTAATAATATCATTTTTTTTTCATTATTTGGTTCATCATTTTGATTTAATTGTAATGCCCCTTTTCATTGTTATATTGATTTTTCTTCTCCAAGTGATGCCATCGACAAGTTGTAAGTATGAAGTGAACTAATAAATTTTTCTTGTTGGTATGGCCCCACTACTTTTCAGAGCAGCGGAGACTGCGGAAAGAAAAAAAAAAAGTAGCAATAAAGTTCAAACCATAGCAGTGCAGTGCTACAGTTAATATTTCATAAGTCTCCCTCATCAGGTCAATCAATTGAGTTAACAAGGAAGGATACTATAGTGGTGTTATTCACATGAGGCTAGTTTAAATGGTTTGGGCGTGAGTTATATATCGTCATCGACAAAAAAAATCAGCACTTAAGAAAAATTTTCATTGTTTTTTAGAAAACTAAAAAATAAAAATAAAAAAATAAAATATTTGTTTATAAAAAATTAGAATTTTTCATTGTTTTCTATTTTGTTTTAAAAATAAAAACAAAACAGAAAATAAAATTAAATTTTTTTCTCAACTAAACATCGTTTCAGCAGTTCTGGACTCGATCCCTTGTAACTCAAAAAAAAAAAATACTTAGGTGGTGCTAATCTTCAATACTAAAAAGTCGAATTCTTGATTTCTGATAGAAGTCTTTTTAATAAATGTGTTTCAGAACATCTCACTTTCTTATAACAAGTCAATATGAACATAATTACAGCAACGCAATTAACGTTTGATACGGGACCGCGTGTTGTTCAAGTGGTCCTTTCAAATGCATTGTAGTGGATCTGTTTTGTCTATAAATAACCCCGCAGAGAACAAAGTATTACTCCACTATTCTTTCAAATAAAGAAAAAAAAATGCAGAAATTAATTTATCTTCTCACATTAATCATCCTCTCAGACTACCCAATTCAATCTGTTGTTGAAGCTAAAGTTAGCGGCTTCAGCATTGATCTCATTCACCATGATTCGCCACTTTCGCCATTTTACAAC